>JABUQX010115497.1:0-23769 GCA_015478945.1 Trachelipus rathkii | reverse complement strand
ATTTAATATTATATATAATTATATTATATTATTAACATATATATAGGACTATATATATAGTTATAATAGACTACTACCGCCTCTACTAGTAGTTATACCTATACTATACGTAGCTCATATTAATATATAGAGGATGCATATTATATCATATATTATAATAGACTATATATATATATAATATCATATATATATATCTGAACGTATATATACTATATATATATATATATATATAGTATAGTATATACGGGCACATTTGTCGCTAAAAGAAAAGTGTACTATAAAGAGACGATATCGAAAATCGCCTCCAACGCTACTCGTTGCAGCACTGGCAGTGTCACGTGTAGCCTAAAACTCCAATAGAAAAGAGCAGAAGTTTACACACAAGTTGGCTTTTTTTATTATGTTATTTTTGTTAATTTTTTTTTTATTTATGTTTTTTTACTTTTTATTTTTTCTTAAAGGGGCTCAAGCCGACGGGGAGGGACAGAGGGCGTCGTCCCCCGCTGAGGCCGAGAGACCCTGACTCTTTCCATCTTTGCGATTTAATCTTGGGTTTCTTATTAAAAAAAAAAACTATTCGGCAACTTGACGTTCGTTCGATATATACTCGGTTTAACTTCTTTTAAAGGACAAGTTCCTATATATAATGATAGTAATACTATATTATATATATAATATATATAATATATATATATATATATACGGCCAGTATCTTAATATATATATATATATATATATACGTTAATATATATATATATATAGTAATATAATATATAAGTATATATATATACATAATCGTTCCTGCTTCTGTTTTTGGGGAATCTTAATTTTATGATAAATTGGTTTAATTTCCTTTATTAAAATCGACGTTTCGAGAAATAATGTTTCTCATACTCAGTATGAGATGAATGATTAAAAAATAAAATAAATAAAAATAACCACAAGTAAACGGGTTCAAACTCTAGTCTAAAACATTCCATTTCAATTTCTTAAATTGTGTCACCTGTCACCTTCCCTTGTTATAAAGGGTCTATTAGCAGTTAACCACTGTTAAAGTAGGTAGTTAAGAAGGCTGCCAGTATATTTTTAAGTGTATGTGTATATATATATATGTCTGATATATATGAGAGATACATATCTCAAAGAAGTTAAATACACTGTACCCAATGAGTCGGTGGAGGAGAGACTAAAGAGCAAAGTAATAGACACTGAAGAGGCAAATGTTGGAACATGGAAATCGGAATATAATTAATAATAATAATAATAATAATAATTGTAGCAACAATAATGACACTAACAATTAATACTGACGATAAATAATAATAATAATAATAATAATAATAATAATAATAATAATAATAATAATAATAATAATAATAATAATAATAATAATAATAATAATAATAATAATATAATAATAATAATAATAATAAAAATAATGAAAAAGTATAAGAATATAATAGTATTGCACGGATAAAATACTTATTAGTGAAGTTTGGACTAGAAATGATTCATCCTAATGCAATAAAGAGAAATAATAATAATTAATTAAAGAATAATAAAAACAAAAAACAAAAATTAGTTACATATACTATATTTATAAAATAGATACATTACAAAAACATTGAAACTGGAAAAAAAAAAAAAAATAAAACTTATAAAATCAATAATCAAAATAAAATAATAAATAAAAAAAGTAAAAAAATTCTCTTCCCATATTAAAATAACCAGTTAAAAGGTCCATTATCTTTATTTAATGAGAGGTTTATTGTATTGTATAAAGTGACTAGTATTTGTGTTTAACTGATGGTTAGTTTGGGTTAATATTTCAAAACAAGGTGGTTTAACTTCATCTCCATGAGAGTCACAGTGGTCTCAGATGCTGGAGAAGGGTGGACGGCACAATGGATTTCCCGTTCTGGAAGAAACGCCTCGATGCTTATCAATTCTGATAGAGTTGGCCCGTTGTGCTGCCAACATAGACCTCATTGCAGTGGTCACAAACATGTTTACATACTACACATGATCGGAGAGCACGAGGGATTCTGTCCTTGTAATTAAGGAAAAGTTTTTTTTCGGTAGATTGAAATGGAATGGTTATTGTTTTGAAATTAATAGATCCAAAAAATGGTAAATAGTTATTTGCTTCTTCTTCCCTATTAAAGTTAATATTGGTCAGTTGATTATTAAGATAGTTTAAAAAAGATTGGACTTTTTCTTTATTGGAAAACAGCATAAACGTGTCATCCATAAATATTTTATAAAAATTAGGTTTAAAAGCAAGAGGACGCTCAGATCAGCTGAAAATTTGAACAAACTCTTGAAAAAGATAAAGTTGGATATCTCTTTTCTGAAAACGTGTAAAACTTATCAGGTTACCCGAAATTCATTAATGTCAAATTATTCACAAAACGTCTCTATAATAGTAACCAGTACAAAGGGTTTCAATTTAAGTTACTCAACAACGAAATTAGTTACAAGAAGAAGCCTCTACCATTACTGGAACAAGAATTTAAAAAGAAATTTACTTTACTTAGGAGAACTTTAAGTTGCATCGATTTCCTCTAAACTTCTAATAAGATTGCTGTACATACATCTAAGTATGTGAGTATTTGTAATTTCGTCATGTAAAAAAAAGTTGAAATCACTCAACCAAAAATTTGATGCCAAATCTGTGGAACCAGATAAGGTAAGGCACCGCACTGCACCATTAATTTCATCTTGCTCCGCACCGCACTTTTATTTTTCCTTCCTTCCTTCCTTCCGCACCAGGTCGCTGAAATTTTGATGTGCACCGCACACAGCAGCCCAACAGGTGCACCAGCCAACCCTACTGCAGGCCAAGTAATTAATATGTTAGAGCAGCGATTTTTAACCCTTGGTCCCTGGGGTATGCGAATACCTCAAAATAAGGTCCGCAAAGGCTTAAAGAAATACTAAGATATTTTGCAGTTGAAATAGAAAAAAAATGAATGAAATAAAGAAATTATGAAATAAAAGGAAACGTTGAACAAATAAAAAGTTTTGTTGTGTAAAACTTGGTTCTTCTAATGGGTCGCGGACGTTTATTGCATTAAAAAAGAAAAAGCTTAATTTCATATTTTCTCGATAATATTGCAATTTTCTTTATAACTATAACAATAAAATGTTTCCTCCTCCCCAAATATTAGAAGACCCTTCATGAGAAACTTTAGATAAATATTTGATAAATTTTGCGAGTTTTAAATTGATTTAATTCTTGGTGGTTCGTTTTAAAGAGGATTCGTGGAAGAAGAAAAATTATTTAAAAGGGGTTTGGGAAACCAAAAATATTAAAAGGGGTTCCGTGGTTAGGCAAAGAAAGGTTAAGAAACGTTGTGTTGTGTTATTTATTGTTTTAAAGAAATGCTACCTTTAATCATACTTCCTTGGGTTCAAGCGATATATTAAGTAGGTAAGTTTAATAAATAGAAATAGCAACTGAACATGTGAATTTGAATAGAAAATATCGTTTCGTCAATCTCATTGAAAGTATTATATTATCCACAATTGGTGGAAATGGCCCCCAAAAAATATTTAAAAAAAAAAAAAAAAAAAAAATCTCTCTAAAAATAAGCGGTGTTGAGTACTGAAACATAGTCAAATATTTCTAAAACATTGCAGATTAATATTATTTATAAAAAAAAATGTGTGGTCCAGGGTGAAAGTTTGGGGTCAACCTCGTGGCAGTCAATGTGTTAAATGTGGGGTGAAGTGAACGTTTGCTGTACTGAGAAGGAAGACAATTTTATATTACGTACCTTTAAAAAGGAAAAAACGTTCACGGTACCCCACTAAGGATTGGTTGAGAACCAAATGACTAGCAGGAAATGGGCTGAAATCCCTTATATATCGTAATTAAATACTAGTTTTGAAATGCATAAAGGCGGAACCACACGCCGAACAATCTAAGGTCGTTAGTCGAAAGCAGCTGTTATGGATGGGTATGTTTTGACAGTCACAGTTCATAATTTGAGCGTGGTTTGTCATACACGAAATGCCTCACACGTATGACGAAAAGGCTACCACACACTAGCAACAGTCGTTGATGAAACTCAGCACATTTTTGGTAGCATATGTTTAGATTTCCAGAAATAGCAGAACAATGAAATAACAATGATTTTTAATATATATATATATATATATATTATATATATAAATATATTATATAGTATAAATATTTACATCTATCTATATCCAATATATATATAATATATATAGCTATTATATATATAATATATATATTATAATATACTCATATACTATATTAGGTAGAGCGGTATATAATATATACGGTATCTATGCATATAATTATATATATAGTATATTAGTATATATATATGATATATATAGTACGGTAGATACTATAGGTAAAGTAATATATATATATTATATATATAAAATATTATATAATATGAGTAGTATATACGTATCAGCTTATTTACTATAATAGTATAAGTAGTAATTAGGGGCTTAATATAATATAGTATATATATAATGGAAGCTGCTTCCGTGATATCGATGTCATCTCTGTTGATGTTTCAAAGAATATTTTTGCCTTCCCATTTAAATTTGTTGAAAGAGAAATTTAGCAAAATATTCCAACGTTTAGGCGAATATCGTCAGACGTGGTGCCACCCTGTTAATCTAGATTCTCGAAAATACCCGGTTTTTATGTAACGAGGGTAGTAAGAATATAAAGGAGGTAATTCTAAGCTAACGTGGTTACATCTTCTCTCTCTTTCTCTCTTTCTCCATCTTTCCTCTCTCTTTCTCCTCTTCTCCTCACTCCGCTCCTCTCTCTCTTCTGCTCTCTTCATCTCGAGATCCCTCTCCTTCGGTTACTCTCGTCCATGTGCCTCATGCCTGCTGTGTTCTTGTATCGTTTCTTCTCTCGTTCTCTCCTACTTGTCTCGCTCGTTTCGTCGTCTTTCTCTCTTCTCTCTTTCTCTGCTTTTCTCGTCTTATTCTCTCTTTTCTCGTTCTTTCTCTCTTCTCATCTTCTCTATTCGTCTTCTTCTCTCTCATCTCCCATCTCTCTTCTCACTGCTGTCTTCTCTCTTCTCCTCTCTCTCTCTTTTCTCTCTCTCTCTCCTCTTCTCTCTCTCTCTCTTCTCTTCTCACACCTAAAACACGTACCGCACACAGCGCGCATATATAAGTATACGTAGTAGGTAGGTACACAGAGATATATATTACTATTATACGTATATATAGATATGTACTACTATATTATATACGTATACTATAGTATATATATATCTATATACCTATATAAATAGTATGTAAAATACTATATGAATTTATGACTATTATAATGTTATATATACTACTATCTATATAGGTTGAATACTGATTAGTTGAGTATTATATATATAACATTTTCAAAGAACTGGTATCCTGCTCATGTATATGAATGGGAGGTAGAGGAGAGGTGGCGTAAAAGATGTAACGAGCGATAGCAGCAGGCTTTTAGATTAATAATGAGGAAAGTAATTGAAACGGTCGTCAACGACCATTCCCAAAAATCAGACCCCCAGGTTCCACGAGGATGGGGAACCGTATAGGGTCAGCACTGGTGGTACCACACCAAATCCACCCTGCTTGACCCTCTGGCAGAAAATTATTACTGACGCCTTCATATCAGAAAAGTGAAAACCCTTGAAATTACATCACAATGTAGCTTTGTCGATGGCCAATTGTAGTTGACGTTCCAAGCATGGAAGTTTAGCTCTTTAAAAGTATATTTGCGAGATCGTACACGTAGAGGGAGCACCGAATTGCAGTTGGAATGTCCGCAATCACGTCATTGAATGCGACAATGAAGAGCAGAACACTCAAAACACTACACTGAGGTACTCCCTCATCCACGTTAAAACGCCTAAACAAGGTGATGCCGTCTAGGACTTGTAAAGATCTATTAGTCGATAGGGTCTGGAGGAAGAGTTGAAGCTGCCCTCTAAGCTCCAGCGAGTGAAGCTTCTGAAGAGTCCCCATTCTCCACGAGGAATTGAATGCTTTCTCTAGGTCGAAAAATACTAGGGTCATCATTTCTTCGAGAAGGCCTCGTGGACATCATAGGTCAAAGTGGTCGTTTCTGGGGATCGCGTCTGCAACGAGGGAGAATCATGGTAGGAGTGGTAGGGGTTCAGTTTAACCTTGAAGAAAGTTGTGTGAAAAGAGTCGGCGAGTGTGGAGCGTATGGTGAGAGGAAGCATGTCCAGGTGGACATACGACAATATTTCTTTGGTAGGTTTAGTTGCCTCTCGCCGGTTGAGCTTGAGAAGAGTGCAGAAACTTCTGAATCTGTCGTTCGAGTTTAAAAGAAGGGCATTGAATGGAAGAGGGCAAAATGACTAACTTTGCAGTTTGGACAGCAAGGGATTAGAGGAACGGAAATATTTAGGAGTGTCCAAATTTCTGACACATTAAACATCTTGGACGTGGGATGTACGGTCGGACATCATAAATGGTGAATCCCATCTTTATCTTGGTCAGGGAAAACGGCGTATTTAATGTAAGCAGCAGCTTGGGATTTAGCTTAGAAGGAACTCTCTTAGGTGGGATTTTCTATAAACATTATTAATAGATGGGCTAAGATAGCATCAGTGTTATCATGTTGGACCTCAGCAGCAAAGATCGTTCCCTTTGAGGTATTACAAACCCATCCGGGTTGGAAAGATCGGAGAATTACCAAGCTGAAAGCTTTTCAAAGGTTGCGCTTTGATGTTGTGAAGCATCGAGCACCAAGAGTGAACCATTCCGCATCGTTGTCACTTCAGGATCAGTAAGCACCAAGGACATCTTCCAATGCCTCATTCAGGAAAAGACGACTGTACATCTTTAGGTGCGATGACGTTGAAGAGCTTAGGTATAAATAAAACGGATATCCAGCATCAATCGGAACTCCATGTGGTGGATCCAAGAACCAGAGTTTAGTGGGGAGGTGCAAGAGCAACTTGAGGCCTCTCAAGATGAACAGTGGGGAGCTTGAACAGAGTGACGAAGTCGACTCTGCACTCATGTTGGCAATGCGAGGTGTCTCAATCCTCGTCTGCACTAAGATGGGGAGCAGCAGACAACATGTGGGATTCCAAGATCTTCGTATTCACAGGGGCTGAGGAGCTCCTGTCAGTTTCTGGCCTAGAAGTAGCCGAGGAAGAGGTGGGTTGGGATGGTCTTCGCCTTTCTTTAAAACATTGTTTTAAATTTTTATGAACCATAGAAATATAACAACTTTAATCAACACAGCATGATGGTCTTCAACTTTCTTTAAAACATAGTTTTAAATTTGTATGGACTATAGAAAAATATTTACTTTCATCAACACTGCAATCGATAATTAAACGGATACAATATAAAATAACCGCTTGGTAACATAGTCGGAATCTCGCCAATTCATGACCAGAACGTCAAAAGGCTCCCTCCTCGAAACTCACCCGTGGATGGTACTATGAGTGTGGCTCGAAAAAGCTCCCTGAACTCTGCGTCTAGGCCCAAGATAACAAGTTACTGACATGACATTCACACGATCACGTATCCCCCTACAATGGCGCGAGACAGACGAGAATTGCCGTTTTTTTGCGATGTACCTCACCACGGGGAAGGGAAGTCAAGATAATGGGATAAGATTAGACAGAGGAACAGGAGTTGATAGGCTTACCAGATTTAGAAGGACGGAGATGAAGATCCCATAAGAGAGGCCAGTAGTAAGCATAGTAGTATGTGCTGAAAAGGGAAGAAATAAATGGGATGTGGATGGAAAAAAATAGATAATCAAAAATATATACAAGGTAATAAACACCATGGTTGATGATAAATCAATAAATTCAAAATAAAATGAAACAAAAATAAGATAAAGAACAATAAAAAGAACTATAATGACATAGTGATACCTGGGAATGAGGAAAAAATTGAGGGTAACTCTTGACAGAATCCGAAGTGGTCTGAGCTTTGTCTCGCATGAAGTTAATCGTGAGGCGGATAATAATAATAATAATAATAATAATAATAATAATAATAATATCTAATAATAATAATATAATGATAATGTAAAATTAACATTAATTAATGATAATGATAATATAATGATAATGATATAAATATTAATAAATAATTATAATAATAATAATAATAATAATAATAATAATAATTAATAATAACTAATATAAAAATATATTCTATTCGGATGTTGTTGCTTTTAACTTTGCAATTTTCAGCTATCTACATGTAACAGGCATGTTCATCTCGTATTTTCTAGAGACAGGACATCCACGAACTTTCAAGTGCTGAGTTCTTCACGTTTTGTGTGAAATTTCTTGGACCAGTTAGCTCTGGATTTCCTTCTGAAATAGAAGAAATTTCTTTTGTTTTAATAACTATTTTTGTCACAATTCAAAAAGTTTAATTAAATAATTTGAAACTTAATCTAGCCAAGATTTCCTTTCACAAACAACCTTATACGAGTTTCAGTCAACAAATATATATTCTATATAATTTCATTTAGCTAATTAGCTATAAATACAGTACTTGAAATAGCTTGACAGAGCTTTTACACATCCTCTCACATCATTTCAATTTTTTTTTTTTTTACTTCAGTTTACTAATCACGAATAACAATTTTTCCAACCAACTCTTATCGCCACTTTTAAAACTTTTTTTATTAGCATTATGTTTTAACAAATTTAAATTATACATTTAGTGAAATTTGGAGTTTGGTATTGCTTGACAGACGAGTTGTGGGGAAATCATTAGTGAGAGAACTGGAAATAATAATATAATATAATAATAATAATAATAATAATAATAATAATAATAATAAATAATAATAATAATATATAATAATAAATAAATAATTAATAATAATTATTATGATTTTATTCTAAATAATATAATATAATCATATATCAATAATATAAGTAATATAACATTTTCTTGTGAAAAACATATTGCACCCCAAAAATGAACGCTAAACGTGTCAGAAAACTAACAACAGGGGAAGTCCTTACACAGAACGAGGAAAAAATAACGGTATCAAGAGGTTTATATTCGATAAAAGATTCAGCTCATGGAAGAACGCAAAAATTTTGTCACTTCGAAAATGTAGCGGCGGGAGAAGTTAAAATATGAGCAGGCGATTCGAAAGGAGTAAGTATGTCAGGAAGAACTGTGAGTCGATACTGAGATTGCGTAGCAACACAAATATATGGCGATAGTAGAGGAACACGAAGAACAAAAACGACAGGTAGAGTCTTTTTACCGTTGTGAAAGTCATGCTGAGATTGTATGTCCAATCGTAAGGGAGGAATCACCCCTCTGTGATCTAAACGAAGGTTTAATATTCGCAGCTTGGCGCCGAGAATCCTCCGCTCAACACATCTCGCAGCCCAAAAGGAGAGAAAACCCTGATGTTCACACGCGTAAATATCGGTGTCTGTACTGGGACTTACTTTTTTTGAAGCCCCCTCCTGAAAAGTAATATGGCACAAAGTACCGGGCTTTTCGGCAATACGTAGAGTGTCAGGCTGTGTATTTATATATTAACAATACGTAATCTAATCCATCTGATGACGATCTTGTTACTTTACTAAGTATGCAGTTAACTTTACTTATTGAAGTCACAACTAAGTTTAAGTTAGGTTAAGTTAGGTTAGGTTAGGTTAGGTTAGATTGTTAGATTAGGTTAGCTTACATTTAATAATTAAATTAAAAAATCAGTACACTTTACCTAAAGGCCTCGATTACTTAATGGTAGTAATTTTGCCAAAAAAAGAGTTCCTTTAAGATAGAACCGTGGCTGTACCCTGACGGTGAAGCATGGTTTATCTGCTGAATCAGTCTTCGTTCCCCGGAACCCACATGGGAAGGACCCAACAACTCAACTCCTTTCATTCAATTGAAACAGAGTCGATGAACTTGTGGACAGATTGAACAAAAGATTTCTTGTTGAACGTCGAGCAGAACAAGAGAGCGCCTCTAGAGTTCGAGAAGATTGTATAACTACATCGTAGGTTGCTAATTCTGCCCACAGCCAAAACCAGCGCTATCAGCCAGTGAATATGATGTTTAGGTAGCAGAGTGTGGAAATTAGGGAGAGACCTAGCGAAGAGAGCCGACGCTCCCACTCGCCTTCCGTTTGGAGCATCATGTAGATAGGTATTGAGTCATTGTGTCTCTTTATGAGACCTAAAGGAACCTCTCAAATGCCGCCGGAGGTCTTCAGCCTTTGTGAAGACTGGATCCCGAACGAACAGTAGGGAGGAATCATTTCACGGAAGTCGTCGAAAATGTAGCGCAAACCAGATTTTTGAAAGACCAAGGAAATTAAAAATAGGAGTCACAACCACAGCGCAACGGCCAATATGCAGGAATGTGGAAAATCTTACTTAAATTAAGGGTGACAGATGAAGAATACAGGGACCTGAATACAAATAATAAGATTAATAAGCTGTCGTTTCTTCGCAGGGACAAAGACATTTATCCAGTCTCCACCTCCCAAACTCTTCTAAGCGATGATCGAATGTACCTTGCAATGCGCAAAAGCCTCGTTTGAATAGGCGTCAAAGAGGCGAAGATCGATTGGAAGTCTGCTCATAATGCACGCCAAATAAAATTTAGCTCTCACGGCATGATGGAGAGCGAAGACAGCCTTTCTGTCGCACTCAGTCTTAGAGTGAGTGCCGTAAGAGGTCAAGCGATCGCGGCAACTAGTTTTAAGATGATTAATATGAGGAGAGTATTGTAAGCGATCAACTGCAACAAACCAAAAAAACCTCACTCGTCAGCACCATGGATGGGGAACATACAGTGTATTAAAGGGGACAGAATTCGTCCACCGAAGGAGTTCTCCGGGAAAAGCATCACTTTTGTTTGAAGTGGAGAATATAATCCACGCGCACTGCACAGGACGTGGCCTGTCAATGGAGTTGAAGTGAAGCTCCATGTAAGAGAGTTTAGCCCGTGACATTACATTGCAAGATCATTCCACATAGTGATCATCGGATGAAGTCGGGAGATGGTATCGATAACTCCAGTTGAACTATTGAGAAAAGCCAATACACTCAATTACGCTGCCTTGCGGAAAAACCCTTCTTCATGAACAAAGCCTGGAAAGAAGTAGGCCTCACGAACTGAAGACAATCAGACATCAGGTTTGAAGGAAGAGGAAGTTGTCCCAGGAAGTGAAGGCTTTTGCAGAAACCCACTCCATGTTTCGAGTATTGTCTTTTCAGATCAAGAAACGGCCAGGTAAATTTATGAGGAAGCGAGAACGGATTCCTGGACGTCATCTAAATGAAAGAGAGGATCTGAGTAGAGCGATGATAAACGAAAACCAAATTGATGTCAGAAAAATGCGTGTAGTTGCCTCCAATGTAAGAACAGACGGGAAGCCACATTCGTCTGATCAACTTGGGTGTGTGTAGGCTTGATTAAAAAAAAAACGTGTTCGTTTTTTTAAAAAAAAAACACGTTTTTTTAAAAAAAAAAGACCAAAGCCAAAAATTTTTTTTTTTTTTAAATTAACTTATCTTCATATATATCAAGTCTTTTAGGGTATTTAGAAATTAAAATAAGTAAATAAACAATATGAAAGTTTTGTTTGTAAATATTAAAGTAGAGTTTTATATACTACTTGGAAGTTTTATTAGTGCTTTAGGGCATATAATTATTACATTTCACATGATATTATTATTATTATTATTATATTATATTTATTATGATTATTATTTATATTTTATATATTATATTATATATATATAATATATATATATATAGATATATATAATATATAATATATAGTATATATATAATATAGTTATATATATATTATATTATATATAATATATATATATAATTATTACTTATATACTATAATAATATTATAATATGGTATTGGTTTAGTTAATAGCGGAGTGAGAAGGGTTGTGTTATGTCTCTTAGTTGCTTGTTTAATGATGGTTATGAAGTTAATTCGAGGTGGGGATGGCAGGAATGTGTTGAATGATGGAGAATGGAGGGAGTGGAGGTGCCCTACTATTGGTATGCGGATGATTTTTTTATTTTGGGGTTGTGGTTCATGTGTGAGAGTCTGAAGAGAGTTTAGAGATTGCGTGAAGAGATGGAGGTATGTAAAAGAGGTTTTGAAAGTGAACGTAGATAAGAGTCAAGGTTATGGTGTTGAGTGAGGACAGTTCAGTTTGTGAAGTTGTTAGATGTGAGCAGCTGGAGCAAGTGTCTGAGTTTAAATATTTAGGTTAGTTTAATTAGTATGGAGACGGATGAGATGGTGTTAGTAGAAAGTGGTGAATGGCAGGAAGGTGGCTGTGCAATTAAATCGTGGTGAATGAAGGGACTTAATCTTGAGTGCGCTAGAGTCTTATGAGGCATATGTGTTCACTTGTTATTGTTATGTAGTGAGATATGTCTGGAAGAAAAGTATAGATCTAAGTTCAATTGTTCAGATGGACAATCTAGGGGCATGCTAGGTGTGAAGAATTAATAAAGTGAGAATGAACGTATTAGGGGAGTGGTGTAGTGTGAAGAAAGGGGTAATGAGAGAAAATAAAAGTATGGTGAGATGGTTTTGTCATGTGCCAAAGGATGAATGAAAGTCGGTTGGTTAAGCGGATGTATAGTGGAGAGGGTGTTGGGAACGCTGGAGACCGAAGAGAAAGTGGTTGAGTCGGTGAACGAATGTCTGAAGGAGCAGAAATGTAGAGTTGGCAGGGCGAGAATAAAGGTGCATGATAGGAGAATGGGGGGTTTTGTTATGGCATGTTGTGCCACCTGGCAGGGATAACCCTTACATTTGACGATTACCATAGTGAGGGTCCGTCGCTATCCATGATGGTCTAGGGTGGATTTTCTGTCGGTGAGCTCTCAATAATTAATGGTACAGGAGGGCGGTAAGGTGGGCTTATCTTTTGACGTTTGTTATGTTCTCTACTGCTTTGTTTTTCGATGCTTGTGACAGCACCTTACCCCAATCTTGGGGCAAAGAGAGTTGAGAAAGAGAGAAATATATATTATATATATATACTATAGTATATATATATATATATATATCATATATATATATAGCTAATATATATATATATATATAATATATATATATATATATATATAGTTATAATATATTTATATGTGTGGTGATGAAAATACCTCAATATAAAAATCTTCTTTATTAATAATTTAAAAACTTTAAAAACAAAATAAAGAGACAATATATACATAATGATAGTTAATTTTAGCTTTCGTCTACACAGTTGAAAGACTCTTCAGAAAATGAATATACAGTAACTAAAAATTTATTTACATTAAAGCTACGAAAAAATGGTTGGTTAGTTGTTTAAAAAATCTCTCCTCTTGACGTCCTTAAAAGTGTAAGTGAGCAAATAAGAATTTGAATACTGTCCAATTTATATTCCCTGCATTTTGTTAAATTTTTCGTATATAGTAATAACTGATTCTATTATTTTCTTTTTTATTGTTATTGATAATTTTAAAGGGGAAGCATCCTGTAATTGATTTATGGTTCTTAAATATCGATGTGATGTTAAGCAGAGTATTTCTGGTATTCATCATCAAATCCTGCTTTTTGTTGTTTCATTCTTCATTGAAAAAATCACAGTTTTCGACTATACCCAGGGCAATCAAAACAAGGTATCTTATAAAACATTGAGAGTTGAATTATATGGATTTAGGTTTAATTGTTTATATTAATTGGTATTTATTTTTGTTAAACGGTAAAATAAATGGTCAGATTTAAATTAATAAATAGATCTTTACAGGTCAATCAAATAATATTTAGAGGTTGTAGCTCAATTAGAATATTTTAATTTTGCTTTGTGGTAAAGCTGAATAAATGAAATGTTGAGAGATATTAAGTTTTTGAACGTTGAGAAAAGAATTTAGTTTCAGTTGATAGATTAGTAGGAGGAACAGATATTAAATGCTCTAAGATAAAAAGATGTGAGAGTAGCTAATTTTGTGTTATAGGTGTGTGTAGAAAACAATGTATTATATGATGAAAGAGTAGGTTTTTATGACAGAAAAAGAAGATGTGTAGAGTTTTTGTTCAAGAAATAAGTGTGTCTAAAAAGGGAAGAAGAGTTTTGGGTAATTCATGTGGAAAGAAATAGAAGATGAATGTTTTATTAGTTGCTAAATGTCATGAATTAGTAGTCTTTGAATAGTAACAGAAGACATCATCCACAATAACAGAAAAAGGGCCATTTTTTTTGGGGTTTGGGAGGAAGTTTGGAACAGGGAGGGGGGGGGTTTTGAAAATTTTTGGGGATTAATATATGATGTCAATTTTAGCTCCATAAAAATATTACTTAAGATGGGAGGATCAGAAACCATAGCAAGCCAGAAATTTGTTTGAAGAAAAGATTGTCAAAGGTGAAATAACTGTTTCGAGAGTAAGAAGAATAAGTTTTTTAATAAGAATAAAGGAGTAATTTAACTCGAAATTATTTTCTAATAAGTATTTCTCTAAAGAGATCAAGTGTCAAATGAATGGACAGATGCTAAAATAAAGAGGTAACGTCAGCGCTAAGAAAAAGATGAGAAGGGTTTAAAGTTTGAATGCGTTTGATAAAATCTATCGTGTTGGAAAGGTGGGAATTAGAATCCTATTAAAGGTTTAAGTTGAGAAGAAAGCCAAGATGATAATTTATATGTTACACATTGATATTAAAATAATCGGACGTAAGATTGATCTTTGTTTATGAAATTTTTGGAGGCCGTAAAACGAGCTAAGTGGTCATGTAGGTTTATTTATTATATGATGGAGGAACTGGTATACAATATGTTAAGATTTTTATTAAATTCAATTTGGGAGTTTTTTAAGGGATTGTTATTAATTTTGGTATATGTGTTACCATCAGAAAGGATATTGTTACATTTACTAATATAATCTTTGTGGTTGAGAATAACTATTTGATTGCCTTTATCACTTTTTGAAATAACTATTTCTTTGTTTTTCTTGAGATCTGATAGAGCTTTATAAAATTTAATTGGTAATTTTTCTTGTCTGTTACCACTAACTAATTCATTTAGTAATATACCTTTTAGTAAATCTTTATTGACAGAGTGATCATTTGTAAATTTGGTCCATATATCGAAATCGTTGAAAAATTGTAAAATATTGTCTGATTTTTCCAATGCAAACGAAAGTCCATATCCTAATAACAGCTTTTCGTTTGGTTTCAGTATATAGTTTGAAAGGTTAACTATCGAAACTTTGATTCCGAAATACTTACATAAGGAAAAATTTAACCCCTTTTCTTCAGCAAAAAGATTCATCTTAGTGGAAAAAATCAACGAAGTTAAAATTGAAATCAAAGCAAGTTTTAGAAAATGCCATATGGCTTTTAAGTCTTTTCAGAATCACTGGTATGCATGTTTTCCTAACCAATTGGAAAACTTTACAACTTTACTTGATAGCGCACATGAATCAAAAAACATTATAGTAAGTAAAAAGTTCCGTTCTTTGAACTATAAATTCGATCACATTTTTAAACAGAGTCTGTGGTGTCGTTCTTCTGAATTATGATTCGAATTAGTTAAACTTTCAAAATAATAATACTTTAAACAGACGAAAAGCTGTATTAGGATATGGATTTCGTTTATTGGAAAATAAGACAATATTTTACAATGTTTCACGATTCGATATATGACAAATTTAAATGATCAACTCTGTCAATAAAGATTACTAAGGTATATTACTAAAGAATTAGTTATTGGTAAACAGACAGAAATTACGATTTAAATTTAGAAACAAAGAAATACGTTTATTTCAAAAGTGTTAAGGCATCAAATGTATTCTACACAAAATTACTATATTAGTTAAATGTAACAATATTCCTTTTCGTGATTGTAACACCTATACCAAATTATAACATCCTAAAAAATCCCCAAATTGAATTTTAATAAAAATCTAACATATTTGTAAACAGTTCATCCAATCATATAATAAAATTCCTACATGACCAACTATAGATCAGTTTTACGCTCCCAAAAATTCATAAACAAAAATCATCCTTAGTCGATTATTTCTTTAATACAAATTGTGTAACATATAAATTATCATCTTGGCTTTCTTCTCAACTTAAACCTTTAATAGACAAAATTTCTAATTTCCCACCTTTCCAACACGAGATTTTATCAAACGCATTCAAACTTTAAACCCTTCTACACATCTTTTTCTAAGCTTTGACGTTACCTCTTTATTTAAATCTGTCCCTGTTCATTTTACACTTGATCTCTTAGAGAAATACTTATTAGAAAATAATGTCGAGTTAAATTACCCTTTTATTCTTATTAAAAAACTTATTCTTCTTACTCTCGAACACAGTTATTTCACCTTTGACCAAACAAATTTCTGGCCTTGCTATGGGTTCTCCTCTTTCCCCCATCTTAAGTAATATTTTTATGGAGCTAATTGAACATCAGTATATAATCAATCACCCCTCCTTTCCAACTCCACATGGCTTCGTTATGTGGATGATGTCTTCTGTTCTATTCCAAAGACTACAAATTTCAATGACATTTTACAGGATGATTTTGTAAATGTTCAATATTTCTATCACCGATCAATTATCCCAATAACTTTGTAACCTTTTTTAGACACACTTATTTCTTGGAAAAACTCTACACATCTTTCTTTTTCTGTCTATAGAAAACCTACTTCTTCTTCATCATATATACATTGGTTTTCTACACACAACTATAGTACCAAATTAGCTACTCACATCTCTTTATCTTAGAACATTAGAGATCTGTTCTCCTTCTAAAGCTTCAACTGAAATAAATTTCTTTTCTCACGTTCACAAACTAATTAATCCTAAACTTTCATTTATTCAGTTACACAAAGCAAATTAAATATCTATAATAGGAATCCCCTTGACACAAAATAATTTAACTTATTCTTTCCACCCGTATAACTTAAATTATAAATTAAACAACAATCTCCCAAGCAATATTTGTTTTACAAAAAAATAATACCATTCCCTTAAAAAAAGATTTTCAAACCCCAAAATCCAATATTCATACTTCTCCATTTATTGATACGGTACCCAGTTTCATTTAATGAGCATATGCCCGAGTACAGTCTTAGATTTTTTAAAGAAGAATGACAAACAACAACAGCAGGATTTGATCGATGAACCGAAAAACTTGCTTTTTACCCACAGCGATCATTAAGAACCATAAAATCAATTTACAGATAGTTCCAAAATTTTGCAGTCACACTAAAAAAAGAAAAATGATAGAATCTTTTTGTATAAAAAAAAAATTTCAACAAAATGAGGAATATAAACTTGTTAACCCTATCCCGAGTACTAGTGCTCATTTTTATGTATTAGAAAACAAAGGAGAGATTTTAACAAATAACCACAATGTTTTTTTCGTAGCTTAATGTAAATAATTATTTAGTTCCTGTATTTCATTTCTGAAAGAAGTCTTTCAAACTGTATTATAAGGGACCTTAACCCTAATACTATCATTATTTTTATTCTGATCTATAGTTTTATTAAACTTATTTTTTAAATGTATAATTAAGAATTTGTATAATTGCAAGGGTATTTATCATAATTTACATTTTACGTTAAGTAAGTTTTTTCAATATAATATACATATATATATTATATATATTATATATATATTAGTATATATATAATATTATATATATTCTTCATCTACCTTTTTCTCCCCAAGATTGGGGGAGTGCTACAAGCATCAGAAAAGAAAGCAAGTAAGATATGAAAAAAAGTCGAAGAAAGCCAGCTGTACATTAATAGTAAGGATCGTCGCATCAGAAAATTTCCACCTATGATTCACGGACTGCGACGGACCTCACAATATGGTAAATCTCAGTGTAGGGTTTATCCCTGACCCAGTTGGCCACCATTTACCCCTCACAAACCGAAATTCTTCTTTATTATTACCTTATCTCGCCTCTGCAAACTCCATTTCTCTCCTTGAGGACATACGTTTACTGCTAATCCACTTTTTCTTCCGATCTCCAGCGTCGGTTTTCAAACCACTCCCACGTAACAATATCTTAAAAAACCGACTATCATTCATCTTCCCATGACCAAAACATCTCAACATACTTCATTTTTCTCTCGGTTACCTTTCTTCACACACAAACTCTCTAATATGGTTCATTCCTATTTATCATTCTTCTCCACTAGCTGCCCTAGATTGACCATTAACACATTGAAACTAGATTTATACTTCTATTCCAGACATAGTCTCACTAATAACAATACACAAGGTAACAAATACTGCCAGGTAAGACTAGCCAACTAAAAAACTAGTTCCTTTACATTCACCAACGATTAATTGCACCAGCTTTCTGCCATTCACACTTTCCTACTAAACTCTGCATCATCGTTCCCTTCTCATCAAACAAATACCCTAAATATTTAAACTCAGACACTTGTTCAGCTGCTCACCATCTAACAACTTCACACTGAAGACTGTCTTCACTCACAACCATACCCTTACTTCTACGTTTACTTTCAACCCCTCCTTTTAACCCCTGCCAAATCTCTCTACCATCTTCTCAAACTTACATGCAACACAAACCAAATCACACATATTATAGGTAGGACCTCCACTCATCGCATCATTCTAACCACATTTCTGTCACAGCCCACTTCATTCTTTTCATAACCCCATCATATACAAATGAATAACCAAGGAGAATACACACCTGCCTCTCCGCTATTTAGTATAAATACCAACACTTTTTTGACACATTTATTTTACAAAGCCTCACTATCAATCATACATACTTTGATTCCATCAGAAGGCCTATCACCAACAATATATATCACTAACACCTGCACAGACCTTCCCTATTACCCTATCATACCCCTTGCAACCATTAAATCTAATAAATTTATTTAAGTTTCCCCCCTCATTTTCTCTATCATTGCTTCAATGTAAGAGTTTCCACACATCCTCTACTACTTTTAACGCACCTGTTCTTCACCAATCATTCCTTCAGTCATTCGCGCACTCTTTCGACCAACACACCAGCATATATCTCCCTTAAAACACTTAATAACAAAGTACCTATAATTTCTACATTTCCCTTTATCTCCCTTACCTTATATAAGGGTACTTTACTGCTCTCCTCCAATCCCTTGAAGCTATACCCTACATAAACGCTTTATTACACAACTTCCAATTTCCAAATCATCACATCTCGCTCCAGTTTGTATTTTCACAGTATTTCGTACTATACATGCAGATTTACCATTTCTTCAACTTTCTACGTACCCATTTCTCCTTATGCTAAACCTTATCCCAAAATTAACTATTCCTTCTTGTAGCAATCACACACCAGTCATATAACCTTTCATTAATGCCAATATTATAAGATTTTAGTGTTCTTTCCCAATCCATCCAGCCATTCATCGTTACAAAAAACTCCCTATTCATTATATCTAAGCAGGTGTCCCTTATTCTAATCTTACTTTGCGCTTCCTTCCAGAGAGATTCCTAGTCCTTGTAATGTCCCATTTCATCCTTGCCAAACTGTTCATTTACCATTCTTTTTCTCTTTACATATGAGCTTTTGCATTCTTTTTCATCTTATATGAAATTCCAAGCATCTTTTCTTTGAAACTTCTCATTTGCTTTTAGTAACATTCAACTTGCTTCTTTTTACTTTAACCGCTTGCATCAACTCTTCATTCCACCATCCACTGTTAACATTCTTCTTACTTTAGCAATCACACATAGCTTTCTTTTGCCTGCGAACAATTGCTCCTTCATTGTTCAGATTTATTCGTTTCAAACTTGTTCACATTCACTTATTTATTATCCTTATTACCTAACAGAGAGGTTCTTAAACTTCTCACTTTAATTAATCTTATTCCGTATACTTCTCTCCATCAAGTCCCCACTAATTGAATAAAATTTATATACAACTATGATCCGATATCCATTCCTAAACCCTCATGATTAACATCCAACACATACTTCAATAATCCTTCTTCACCAACACCAAAATCATCATACTTTTCACTTCGACTACCATCTTACCTACCCAAACTCTAGTACTACTTATAGATACCTTGTGTTAAAGAATATTACTTTACAAATACCTCTCCCCGCACAGAAATCAATAACCTCGCCTACCAGTCACTCATTTTCTCATACACCAAAACACTGTAAACTATAATCCTTTTTTTTATTCATATATATATCTATATATATATATATATATATATATACTTATATATATAATTTATATATAATATATATAATATAGATATATATATATATTATATATATATAATATATATATATACTTATATTATATATTATATATATATTTATAGAGGAGATTAACGTACTCGAAGTGATGAGATTACCTCCCATTTTTAATGGTGCACTTTCTTCTTTTGTTATATCTTTACACTCTCCGCAATGCAACATAGACTGAACACAATTTATCCAATATATATCACTGATTAAAGTCACACGCTATCTAGATAACACTTTACAGACATCCCTAATACTCATATCCCTGTGTGAGGGAGAAAAAATTGCCAACATCGTATGTCCTACGTGTCGTAGAGTCGACTAATTGACGGTTGGTATGGGTTGGTGCCTATACCATCATATCTCTTCAGGAATGCTATGCAGGCCTCGGAAAGTCGTGATCGCGTAAACGGCTTCTATCTCGGCAAATTGTATGAATCCGTATGTACATGGAGTCAGAGGAATAATGTTGAGGAGAAGAGGAGAGAGGTGATGACGTATTTAAATAGGCAATTGATTTGCAGGATGTGAGTAAATAAAGATGAAAGAAACGGTGGAAATAAGTGGTGTGGTGTGAAATTGTGCGTGCTTGTGTGGAAGAGAATGAAAGAGGGAGAAGAGTTGCAAATTTTGATGAGTGACTGTGGTTACAAAGCTTATGTAGACTTTGATGTGTGAGTCCTAGATTTATGTTAAATTTAGTTTGAAAAGGTCACAAGGTATGTGTGTTGTGACGTATGGTCCATCTGAGGGAAACGTAAGAGAGTACGATTTTTTGGATAATCTTAATGATGTTGGATGGGGTGAGTAGGAGCTTCAGATTGTAGTATTTGGGGGACCTGAATGGTTTGATAGGTGATCAAAAAGGAGATGGTATAACAGGTGGGTTTTGGGGTGGGGGTAGAAAATGAGAATGGTAGGAAGGTGATTGATTTCTGTGAAGAGAGAAGGTATGTGTGAGTAATACTTTTCTGTAAACAAGAGATCATAAGATATAACTAAGTTGGTGTTGAGTCGAGATGTATCCGAAGTGAAGAGTTATGATGATTTAGTGTTTGGTGAACGAAGAGACTGTTGAAGTATGGTTGGATGTTAAAAATCAGTTAGGGTTTAGGAATGGGATTATCGGATCATTATGTTGTCTATGTAAATTAAGTTAGTTGGGGCTGATGGAGAGGAAGTGAATAGAAAGAAAGTGGGTAGAATTTAGAGTTAGAAGTTAAGTGAGCAAGACAATAAGGATAAAGTATGTAAGAGCGGCTCGCTAGTAAACGTGAATGAACAAGTTGATTAATGAAAAAATCTGGAAGCAAACAAAGGAAACGGTTGCTGGTAGCGCAAAAGAAATATGGGATGTGCTAAAGTAGGAAGTAAGAATGTTAACGTGAATGGTGAAAATGAAGAGGATGATGAAAGCGTTAAAGGTAAAAAAGAAGCAGTGGTTGAATGTACTAAAAAGCAAATGATGAAGTTTAAAAGAAAGATGTTTGAATTATATAAGAAAAAAAGAAATACTTAAAAGGTGCATACGTGGGAGAAAACAAGAGGTAAATGAACAGCTTGGAAGGAGGATGAATGAAGACTTAAAAGGAATGGGAAGCTCTTCTGGAAAAGAAGTTCAAAAGTTAAGAATTGAGAAAAGGGAATCGCTTAGAATCAATGAATAGGTGGTGCCTTTGAACTGAAAATGGATGTGAGGAGGAGTGTGGAAAGAAAACTTCGAAAATATGCACAATATTAACAGTAATGAGAGGTGTACGTGAATGTGTGGGTTTGATGGTCAGAAGGAATAGGTATTTTGGGATGACGTCATTAGTAAGAGGAGGTATTGGGAGAGTGAAAAGTTGAAATGTAAATCTGAGTATAGATGAAAAATACTGTGAAACTGATCAAGACGGAGGCGAGAGGGTGATTGATTGGATTTGAAAGTGTGTATAAAACGTTTATAGAGGGTATATTTCAAGGATTGGAGGAGACGGTTAATAGTACCCTTACTATAAGAGGTAAAGGAGAAAAGCGGGAACTTGCTAAAATATGGGAAAAGTTTATTGAGTATAAAGTGTAGGGAATTATAGCTCGTATTTTGTCGAAAGCAGTGCGTCGAGTGACTGAAGGGACTGATTGGTGAGAAACAAGGTGCGTTTAGGAGGAGTGGGTTTAGAGGAGTGTGGATAAATCTTTACATTAAACAAATGATGAGAAATGAAGGGAGAAGAGAACTAAATTTTTATTTAGGTTTATGGATTTGCAACAGGCGTATGATAGAGTTATTAGGGAAGGTTTATGGCAGGTGTTAGTAGTTATAGTGGTGTTTGGTGTAGGCTTCTGAATGAATCAAAGTATGTATGACGATAGTCAGAAGCGTTTGTAAGAATAAATGTGTCAATGGTGATTGGTTAAGGATTAACAGCGGAGTAAGACAGGTTGTATGTTATGTCTCTTGGTTATTCAATTGTCATATGGACTGGGGTTATGAAAGAATTCGAGGATGGGATGGCAGAAATGGTGTTAGAATGGTGGGAATGAAGAGTGGAGGGTCCCTACCTACTATATGCGGATGATTTTGTTTTGTTGTTGCGAACTTGAAGAAAGTTTGAGAGGATTGGTAAGAGATTTGAGGTGTGTAAAAACGGAGGGCTTAGAAAGTAACTTGGATAAGAGTAGATTATTTGTGAGTGAGGAACTCTCGTGGAAGTTATGTTAGATGGTGAGCAGTCTGAGTTTGAGAGTTTAAATATTTTGGCTATATGTTGGATGAGAAGGGAACGGACGATTGCAGAGGTGTAGTATGAAGTTGTGTATGGCAGGAAGGTGGCTGGGCCAATTAAATCGTTGGTGAATGGTAAAAGGACTAAGTCTTGAGTTGCTATGATTTTGCATGAAGGTATTTGTTACCTGTGTTATTGTATAGTATGTGAGACTATGGATCTGGTAAGAAGTATGATATAAATTCAAGTGTTCCAGATTGGACATTCTTATGGGTGTGATAGCGTGTGCAGAAGAATTGACTAACAGAGAGGAATGAATTATTGAGAGAGTGTGGTGTAGAAGAAAGGGCTAAATGAGAGAATAAAGGAGTATGTTGAGATGGTTTGGTTAATGTGGAAGGAATGAATGATAGTCGGTTGTTAACGATGGTTATAGTGGCAGTGTGTTGGAACCGACGGCTGCGAGACCAAGAAAAGTGGATTGAGTCAGTAAACGAGTGTTTGAAGAAAGAAATGTGAGCTTGGTAGAGGCGAGAAGAAGGTGTATTAACAGGAGTGAATGCGGGGATTGTGAGGGTATCGTTGTGCCACCTGGCGCCAAGGATATACCTTACTTTGCGATCTACCATAGTGAGGGTCCACCGTCATGAAGCTTTAGGTGCATTTTAGACTGCGATGGTTCCACTAATTAATGATTACTGAGGGGCGGTTAGGCTGGCTTTTCTTTTCGACGTGTGTCATGTTCTTATATCTTTTT
>JABUQX010115496.1:0-36346 GCA_015478945.1 Trachelipus rathkii | reverse complement strand
TCAAAAGTAAGAAACATGAACTTCGAAAAAGAAGCCCAGCTATACCGCCCTCTGTATCATTAATTAGTGGGAACCCATGCAGTCAGAAAATCCACACCTAAAGCTTCATGGGACAGCGATGGACCCTCACTATGTAGATCGTCAAAGAAGGTTCATCCCTTGCCGTGGCCACAACATACCCTCACATCCCCGCATCACTCCTGTTATACACTCTTCTTCTCGCTCTACAGCTCCATTTCTCTCTTCAACATCGAATTTACTGACCTCAATCCACTTTTTCTAGTTCCCAGCCGGTCGTTCCACACACTAGCACTATACATCGATTAACAACGCTATCATTCATCCTTTCTATATGACAAACCATCTCAAACTTACTTCATTTATTCTCTCATGTACCCTTTTCTTCACACCAAACCTCTCTCTAATATATTCATTCCTATCTTTATCAATCTTTCTCTTTTCTAACAGCCTAGTTGTCCATCCTGAACACATTGAACTTAAATCTATACTTCTTCTATTCCAAACCATAATCTCACTACTATACATAAACAGGTAGCAACACTCATGCAGAAACCTAGCACACTCAAGATTAGCCCTGATACATACACGAAAGATTTTAATTGCTCCAGCCACCTTCCTGCTACACAACTTTCATACTACACTCTCTATCCGTTCCCTTCTCATCCACATATACCCTTAAATATTTAAATCAGACTTTTGTCCCAGCTGCTCACCACTTTACACAAAGGATTTCTCACTCACAACCATAATTTTCTATATACGTTTACTTTCAAGCCCTCTTTTACCCCCTCTTCTCTACCAATCCTTCAACTTCTCAATTCGCAACAAAATTCATCCCAGCTATCGTTAACTCATATCTCATTTCTACCATTCTAACACAATTTCCATGCCTCCACCACGCAATGCTTTATAACCCATCTCCATATAAATTGAGTATAACAGAACATAAACCAACTGTTTTATCGCTAGTAATCCTAAACCCCACCAATCACATTTCCTCTATTTTACCCGCTTCATATCTCATTACCATACTTTGATTCCATCGAAAACTACAAACATCATATCACTAACAGCCTGCCATAACATTTCCACCTATTATTATCATAACGCCTGTTGCAATCATAAAACCATAAATACAATCTTATTCTTCTCCTCATTTTTCAATCATTTTTCAATGTAAAGATTTGATCAACACATTATCTACCACCGCAGCCTTTGTTCTTCACCAATCTATCCTTTCATCATCGACGCACTTTTCGACAAATACGATTATACCTTCCCTCCCCTACTCAATAAAACTATTCCCCGTATACTGTCTACCATTCCCTTTTCTCCCTTACCTTATTAGATACTAATTACCCTATCTCATCCCTCGAACTATACCCTTATAACCGCTTTATTAGACAGTTCCAATCACCAATCACTCCACTCGGCTCCGTTCTTATCATTCACATTAATTTATCTATACCTGAACTTTTCCCATTCTTCAACTTCTTTTTTCACTCTCCCCATTACCTCCTCCAATTACTAATACCTCATCCCAAAATACATTCCTTCTATCACCATCAACACAAATTCCACCTGTCACTATTCCATTCTGTTATATTGTGGAGCTTTTCGAGTTTTCCTTTCCAATCCTCACACCACTTTCACAGTTCAAAGCACAATCCCTATCATTATTCTAAGCAGATTCCCTTATTTTCATTCTTAACCCTTTCGCGCTGCTATTTTCCAGAAGAGCTTCCTCTTTTCTTGTAAGTCCCCCATTCCTCATTCCAAACTGTTCTTTACCTCTTGTGTATTCTCCTACGTATACACCTTTTAGTATTTCTTTTTTCTTCTTAATATATTGTAATCATCTTATTTGATTCTTTTCATTTTTTTTATTACATTCCTCCCCTCCTGTCATATTACTTGCAGAAGCATAACCTCTCATTTCCACCATTCACTTTAACATTCTTACTTCACCTACTTTAGCAACATCACATTACTTTCCTTTGCCACTACAACATTGCTTCCTTCATTTGCCCCCAATTTGCTTCAGTATAAACTTGTTCAAAATTTCACCGTTTTACTAGCGAGACGCTTTACATATTTCCTTATTGTCCTTTGCTACTTAACTTCTCACTTTAATTACTATTTCCTTTTATATTCACCTTCCTTCCATCCAGCCCCTAACTTAATTTTTAATAGAACAACATAATATTTTACATAATCCCATTCCTAAACCCCTAATGATTAACATCCAAATACTTCAACATCGCTATCTTCACACAACTAAATCAAATCATAACTTTCACTTGAACACTCTTACCTACACAAATTAGATATTATGGATATATTGTGTTTAAAGAAGTTTACTTACACACATATCTTCTTCACAGAATCCTCACATTCCTAACAATTACTCTTTTCTCCGCCACCCAAAACACTTTTATACCATCCTTTTTTGATATATATCCAACCATTCAGGTCCCAAAACTATCAATCTGAAGCTCCTACTAACCCAATCAACATCATTCAGATTATCCCCCCAAAAATTCGTACTTCTCTTGTCACATTCCCTCAGTTGACCATTGACTCACAAACCACAATACCTTGACCTTTTAACTTAAATTTAACATGTAGAATTCTAGTACTCAAACAATCAAAGTCTTACCATACTTATGTACCACAGGTCAGTCATCAAAATTGCAACTCGTTCTCTCCCTCTCATTCTCTTCACACCAGAACACACACATTTTCAACATCACAACCATATTTTTCCGTTTCCTTTTCCATCTTGTTTCATCCAGGAGCAATCAAATTGCCCTTTTTAAATACATCCATCACTCTCTCCTTTTCCTAAACATTTATCCTTGACATGATACCAACGATTATACAATCGCCAACAAGATAGAGCGTTACGCGATCACTACTCTCCGAGGCCTCATTAGCATTCCTGCAAGAGATAGATGGTATAGTAGGCACAACCACTACACCGTCCCTTGTCGATTCTACGACACTGGACATACGAGTGGGCAATTCTTTCTCCCCTCGCGAACGGTATGAGTAGTAGAGATGTCTGTAAAGTGTTATCTAGAAGAGTGTGTACTTTAATCTGTGTATATGATATGTGGATAAATGTTTCGTACTATGTACCCTGGAGATGAGTGATTACAAGAAATGAACGCAAAGAGAAAGTGACATAAAAGCGAGGTTTAATTTCAACACTTCGGTTATGCGTGTACTTCCTCATATATATATATATATATATATATATTATATATATATTATAATATATATAAATATTATTATATATATATATATATATATTATATTATAATATATATATATATACTACTACATATAATTATATATATATATATTATATATATATATTGATTCAAAAGGATTGTATAACAGAGTTTTGGGTGTCAGAGAAAGAGATCATTGTAGAAGTGATTGAATTATCTTAGGGGAGAGTAATGTAGTTAAGTAATACTTTCTTTAAAAAGAAGAGTATTCATAATTATACAAGTTAGGTGTAGTAGAGATGATTCGAAGTGAAAGATGATTGATTTGTGTTGGTGAAAGGAGATTTGAAGTATGTGTTGGATGTTAAATCAGTGAGTTTAGGATGGGATTATCGCTATCATTATGTTACTATGTAAATTAGTTAGTGCGGACTGATTAGAAGGAGTGATAGAAGCAAGGTGTAAATAGAATGTGAGAAGTTTATGAAAGTTAATAAGGATAAGTATGTAAAGAACGCTCGCAAGTAAATCAGTGATGTGAACAAGTTGAAACTGATAAATTGGAAGCAAATGAAGGAGCATTTAGCAGTGCAAAGAAGCGATGTTGGGGGCTTAAAGTAAGAGAATGTTAAACAGTATGGTGGAATGAAAGGTGAATGCAAAGCGGTTAAAGATAAAAAAAGAAGCGTGGTTGATGACTAAAAGCAAATGATGAATTTCAAAAGAAAGATGCTTGATATGGAGGAGAAAAAGGAATGCTAAAGATGAATATTAAGAGACAAAGAGAGAGTAAATGACATTGGAAGGAGATGAATGGGACACTTACAAGGGATAGGAAGCTTCTCTCTTGAAGGAGGCAAAGTAAATTAGAATAAAGGGACCTGCTTTAGAATAATGAATAGGAGGTTGTTTTTGTTAACTTATCTGGCTGTAGGGATGGGGAAAAACAAGTTGAAAATCAGTATAATATTGGCAGTAATGAAGAGAGTATAATGGACTGGTGTGGGTTTGTGCTACAAGAGGAATACGGTTATTTTGGGAATAAGGTTATTAGCATAGAGGAGGAAATGGGTAGAGTGAGAAAGTATGTGGGTTTAATTCTGCAGGAAGAGAGGAGATTACTGGTGAAATGATCAAGAACGGAGGCGACGGTGATGATTGGATTTGGAAGTTGTTAATAAAGCGTTTATGGAGGTATAGTTCCAGGGGATAGGAGGAGAGCAGTAATGTTACTTTATAGGGTAGGGAATAAGGAACTGTAGAAATTATAGGTATTTAGTTTATTGAGTGTTGTAGGGAAAGATATATGCTCGTGTTTTGGTCAAAGAGTGCGCCGAGTTACTGAGGAATGATTGGTGAAGACAAGGTGCGTTTAGTGATCGAGGATTGTGGATTAATCTTTGAGAGAAAGTCAAAGAAAATGAGGAGAGAGAAATAATTGTATTTAATTTAATTTATTGCAACAGGGTATGATAGGGTTAAAAGGGAGTCTGTGGCAGGTGTTAGATATATATGTTGGTGATAGGCTTCTGAATGATCAAAAGTATGTATGATGATATGTGTGTGTTGTAAAAAATAAATGTGCTTTAATTTTGGTCGACTACTTAATAGGGAGTGAGCAGGTTGTGTTATGTCTCCTTGTATTTTCAATTTGTATATGGCATGGGTATGAAAGGAAGATGGGGGCTTTGCAGAAAATGGTGTTAGAATGATGGAGTGAGTGGAGGGTGCCCTACCTATTATTGTGACTGATTTGGTTTGGTTATGAACAAAGGTTGAGAGGATTGGTAAAGAGTTTGCAGGGTGTGTAAAAGAGGTTTGAAAGATAAAACGTAGAAAGAGTTAGGGATAAAACTGAGTGAGGACAGTCCTCAGTGTTGAAGTTATGTTAGATGGTAGCAGCTGAACAAGTTGTCTGAGTTTAAATATTAGCGTATTATGTGAGAGAAGAACGAATGAGCAAGTTAGTAGGGAAGTTGTGGAATGCAGAAGGTGTGTGCAATTAATCGTGGTGAATGTAAAGACTAATTTTTAGTGCACGTAGGTCTTTACATGCAGTTATGTTGTTACTGTGTTATTTTATAGTAGTGAGATATGGTCTGATAAAAGATATAATCGAATTCAAAGTTTCAGATGTCAATCTAGGGCATGCTAGTGGAGAAGAATTGCATAAAATGAAGAAATGAAATATTTATATTATTTAGGAAGAAAGGTAACAGAGAGAATAAAGAAAGTATGTTGAATGGTTAGGTCTTTTGAAAGGATGAATGATAAGTCGTTTTTAAGATATTGCTATAGTGGGAGTGTGTTTGAAAACGACCGCTGCGAGATCGTAAGAAAAAGTGGATTTGATAGGAAACGAATGTCTCAAGAGAGAAATGTGATTTTGCAGAGGCGAGAATTAAGGTGCATAATAAGAGAGATTGGCGGGGTTTTGTGATTGGGGTTGGTTGTGCCAACCTGGGTCAAGGGATGAAACCCATATTGACGAGATTCCATAGTGAAGGTCCGTCGCAGTCGTTGAGCTATAAGTGATTTCCATGACTGACGAGTCGTAGATCTCAAGATTTTCTTACAGTTATTACTCATCTTTGGATATTTTACTTATGCTTTCTTTTCATACATGGACAGACCGTATTCATAGTTTTGGTGAGAAGAATTGAAATGAGAGAATAATTATATATATATATAATATATATACTATTAATATTATTATATATATTATATATATATATTTATTGAAAAACTTTACTTAACGTAAATTATTTTTATATTGATTAAGAACTCGAGGATATAAAATTTCTTTATTAAAACTGTTTAAAAACTTTAAACAAAACCAAAATAAAGATCACAATATATAAAAATTAAGTCAGTTATTTTATTTTAGTTCAATCTACTAACCCATTTGGATGACGTCTCCACAAATGAAATACAGGAACTAAAAATATTTATTTACTTAAAGCTACGAAAAAACATTGGTTGGTTGTTTAAAAATCTCCTCTTGACGTCCTTTAAGAAGTTTGAAGTGAGCAAAATTGAATTCTGAATACTGTCCAATTTTATATCTCCTTGCAATTTGTTGAAATTTTTTCGTATTATAGATAATAAACATTTCCTATTATTTTTCTTTTTTTATGTGAATTAAATTCAAAAATTCCGTTATTTTGAAGGAATTGTTTTATGTTTCTTAAACGTAGTCAATGTAGTTAAAGCAGAGTTTTTGTAATCATTTATTAAATCTTGTGTTGTTTCATTCTTCTTGAAAAATCACAAGTTTCTCCGACATATACTTCAGGGCAATCAAAACAAGGTATCTTATAAATACTTGAGAACTATGAATATATGGATTAGGGTTTGAAAAATCTTTTTAAGAATGAGTTATTATTTTTTTTTGTAAAAAAATATTCTGGAGACGTTCTTTACTATTGTAATTTCAGTAATCCGGAGTGCGAGGATAAGTTTTTGTGTTAGAGTCATAACAAAGAAAATATTTTATTTGCGGGGGGTATTTGTGTAAGCTGATAATGAAATGTGAGTATAATTAAGTTTGTGGAGTGGAGAAAAGAATTTCGTTGAGTGGTATATAGTAGGAGAACAGATATTAAATGCTCTAGATAAAGAGATGTGAGGAGTAGCTAATTGTGTTATAGTGTGTGTAGAAAACCCAATGTATATATTCTTAAAAAAAATTCGTTTCTATAGGCAGAAAAGAACGATGAGTAGAGCCTTTCCGGGAAATTATTGAAAACGAAATACATAAGGAAGAGTTTTGGGTAATTATGTGTGAAGAAATTAGAGGTGAATGTTTGTTAATAGTTAAAAATGTCATTGAAATTAGTAGTCTTTGGAATAGAACAGAAGACATCATCAACATAACGAAGCCATGTGGCAGTAGAGAGAGAGGGGGTGATTGATTATATACTGATGTTCAATTAGCTCATAAAAATATTACTTAGATGGGGAAAGGAGAACCCAAGCAGCCGAAATTTGTTTGAACGTAAAGATTTGAACTACACATCCTGTGTTCGAGAGTAGAAGATAAGTTTTAATAAGAAATAAAAGGGTGATTTAACTCGACATTATTTTCTAATAAGTATTCTAGAGGATGAAGTGTAAAATGACAGACCGACAGATGTAAATTAAAGAGGTTAAAGAGAAAACTAGTAAAAGATTGTAGAAGGGTTAAATTTGAATGCGTTTGATAAAATCTATCTTGTGCTAGTAAAAATTAATATTTTTCTTTAAAGTTTAAGTTAAATTTAACCAAGATGATAATATCTATGTTTCTTAATTGATATTAGAAGCCCTTCGAGGCATTTTAAGTTAGTCTGTGAATTTTTGGGGCGTAAAACACCCTTGGTCATGTAGGATTTATTATTATCATGAATGGATGGGAACTGTTTACAAATATGTTTAGATTTACTTAAATCACATTTGAGTTTTTTAAGGGATTGTTATTAAATTTGGTATATGTGTTGTCTCTCTAGGAAGATATTGTTACATGTCCTAATATAATCTTTGTGGTAGAATAATCACCATCTTATAGTACCACTCAAAGTAATAACTCTTCTATGTTTTCTAAATTTTAATCGCGTAATTTATTCTTTGGTCTGTACCACTAACTAATTTCATTATATATACTTTAGTAAATCTTTTATTGGACAGAGACATTTGCTAAAGGGGTCCATATATCAAATCGTTGAAAAAAATTTAAAATATTGTTGATTTTTCAATGCAAACGAAAGTCCATATATTAATAACGCTTTTCGTCTGGTTTAAGTATATAGTTTGAAGGTTAACTATCGAATCATAATCAGAAGAACGACCACAGACTCTGTTTAAAAATGTGATCGAATTTATAGTTCAAAGATCTTTTTTACTTATATAATGTTTTTTGATTCATGTGCGCTATCAAGTAAAGTTGTAAAGTTTTCAAATTGGTTAGACGAAAGCCATACCAGTGATCTGAAAGAATTAAAATCCATATGCATTTCTAAATTGCTTTGATTTCATTTTAACTTCTTGATTTTTTCCCTAGATGAATCTTTTGGAAGAAAAGGATTAATTTTAAACAGAGTCTGTGTGGTCGTTCTTCTGATTATGAATCGATAGTTAACCTTTCAAAACTATATCTAACAGACGGAAAACTGTTATTAGATAGGACTTTCGTTTGCATTGGAAAAATCAGACATATTTTACAATTTTTCAACGATTTCGATATATGGACCAAATTTACAAATGATCTCTGTTCAATAAAAAGTTACTAAGTATATTACTAAATGAATTAGTTAGTGGTAAAAGAACAGAAAAATTACCCGATTAAATTTTTAAAGCTCTATTCAGATCTTCAAGAAAACAAGAAATAGGTTTTAGATTTTCCAAAAGAAAAGTTTTTATACAAAAAGAAAATAAATCTTCAATTCAAAACGATGGATTTGGTAAATGAACAATATACATTATTATGCATTAATATACCAAAAATTAATAACAAGCCCTTAAAACTCCAATTGAATTAAATTAAAAACTTAACATATTTGTAAACAGTTCCATCCATCATGATAATAATAAATCCTTAGCATGACAACTTAGCTCAGTTTTACGCGGCTCCAAAAATTATAACAAATCATCCCTTTACGTCGATTATTTCCTAATATCAATTGTGTAAAATATAAATTATCATCTGGCTTTCTTCTAATTAAACCTTTTAATAGGAAAAATATCACAGTCCACCTTTCCAACAACGATAATTTATCAACGCATTAAACTTTAACCTTCTACACATACTTTTTCTAAGCTTTACGAACCTCTTTATTACATCTGTCCCTGATCATTTACACTTGATCTTAGTAGAAAATACTTATTAGAAATAATATGTGAGTTAATTACCTTTTATCTTATTAAAAAAATTTTATTCTTTTACTCTCGAACACAGTTATTTCACTTGACAATCTTTTCTTCAAACAAATTTTGACCTTGCTAATGGTTTCTCCTTTCCCATCATTAGTAAGATATTTATGAGCTAATTGACATCAGTATATAATCAAATCACCCCTCCCTTTTCAACTCCACATGCTTCGTTATTGTGAGATGATGTCTTCTGTTCTATTCAAAGTGCTATAATTTCAATACATTTTAACATTATTTAACAACATTCATCTTCTATTTCTTTACACATTGAATGACCAACTCTTCATTACTTTTTAGACACATATTTCTTTGAAAAACTCTTATAAACTCTTATAGTCTTCCTGAAAGCTTACTTCTTTTCATATAATACTTAACAAAGGAATTATTAAAATGCTTAATACCAAATTAGTTACTCTCACATTTCTTTATCTTAGAGCATTTAATATCTGTTCTCCTACTAATCTATCAACTGACTAATTTCTTTTCTCAACGTTCCAAACTTAATTTTCCTCACATTCATTTATTCGTTACACAAAGCAAATTTAAAATAGTATAATAGCATTTCCCTGACAAAAAAACTAATTTAACTTATCTTCCCACCCCGTAAAAACATTAAATTATAAAATTAAACAACATCTCAAAACAATATTGTTTTACAAAAAAATAATCCTTCCTTAAAGATTCAACCCCTAATCCAATATATTAATTCTCAAGATATAACTATAAGAATAACCCTTCGTTATTGATTGCATGCGGATAATAATGCTGTTGAGAACTATGTTGATTTTTCATCAGATGAACAAAGCAGATTTCAGCATCGCATTAGAAATACGCACTCCTGCTTTACACAAAATCATCATATTAGAACTAAAATACATTCTAAGATGCATTTCACCCATAAAATGCATGCAGTCAACTTTAAAAAAGGAAAATAATTGAGAAAAAGTTATTATCTATAATACGAAAAATTTCAACAAAATGCAGGGAGATATAAAATGAATAATAGTGAATTAATTATCAACTATATTATTAAAACTCAAAGAGAAGATTTTTTAAACCAACTAACCTACCAATGTTTTTTCATAGATTTAATGTAAATAAATATTTTCAGTTCTCATTTATTTCTGAAAGAAGTCTTTCAAACTTTGTTAGACGAAAGCTTAAATTAAAACATCATTATGTATATATTTGATCTTTATAAATATATAATAGAGAGATATATATAATAGGAGTATATTATAAAAATATATTAAAAATGGCAGAAATATTTCTAATGAAATAACAAAGAACAAATATATATATAACAAAAATACTAATAACAATAATATATATATATAATAATAATATATAATACATACCATAAATAATAATATAATATCATAATAATATATAACTAAATATAACTAAATAATATAAATAACCATATAAAATAATATATATATATAATAACTCACCATAAATATTATATATCTTTCTTTTCTCTTCATTCAACCTTCATCTTGCCAAAGATTGGGTAAGTTTCGTCATGCATCGGAAAGAAAAGCAAAATGGAGCGTAATACGAGGAAAAAGATATTTATCGTATGGGACAGCTCTAAAAACTCCATTAATACTAGTGAAGAGACTCGTCACACGACAGAGAAAAATCCACCCATAGAGCATCATAAGGACCCGCGAAGGACCACTAACTATAGGTAATCGTCAATGTAAGGGTATAATCCCGCAGGTGGAACACAAAACCAAGACCCATTACAAAACCAGCATTCTCTTCCCAAATATCCATGCACTTATATTCTCAGCCTCTGCAACTCACTATTCTCTCCTTCAGATTAGCATTACACCGACTCAATCCATTCTCTCGGTCTCCAGAACCGTCGGTTCCCAACACACTTTCACTTTACATCGCAACAACGACGATCATTCAATCTTTGCAACATGACCAAACACACATCTCAAAACAATACTCCATTTATTCTCTCAATATTACTTATACTTCACCACACCACTCTCTAATCAGTTCATTCCTCACTTTTATCAATTTTTCCAACACCTAGCATGCCCCTAAGATTGTCAATCTGAATCACTTGAATTTAATCTAATACTTCTTATTCAAAGACCTTCTCACTTAACCATACAAAATACACACGGTAACAACAAATACCCTCTGTAAGAACATCTAGCGCACTACAACTTAGTCCCACTATAATTCACAAACGATTTATTGCACAGCCCTATCTAGACAAATTCACCACACTTTCCTACTACACTCTTGGCAATCATCACCCAACACGACGTTCCGTCCACTCAAAAAATACACTAAATTTAAACTCAGACACTTGCTCAGCTGCTCACCATCTAACTACTTCACACTGAGGACTGTCTCACTCACAACCATAACTGAGTTAATCTTATCTAAATTCACTTTTAAAACCCCTCCTCTTTACATACCCTGCCAATCTCTCCACCCATCTTCAAACTTCTTCGACTCGCCACAGACAAATCATCGCACATACAGATAGTAGGGCACTCCACTCCTCTCATTCTTCCATCATTCTAACACCTTTCTGCCATCCCCACCTCGATTCTTTCATAACCCCATCTAACCATAAGAATAATGAGAGACATAACAAACCTGTCTCCAAATTAACTCTAAACCATCACCATATATATATATATATAAATAGATATATTATATATATATATTATATATATATATATAATATATTATATATTATATATATAATATATATATATATATATTATATATTATATATATATTATATATATAATATTATATTATATAAATAATATAATAATAATAATAATAATATAATAATAATAATAATAATAATAATAATATCATGTGAAATGTAAATATATATGCCCTAGAGCACTAATAAAACTTTATTAAGTACTAAACACTACTTATATATTGTATACCTCGTATATAAAATATATGTATTTACTGTATTTAAGCTAACATACCCTAAAGACTTGATAATATGAAAAATAAGTAATTTAAAAAAAAAAAAAATTTTTGGCTTTGCGTCTTTTTTAAAAAAAAACGTGGTTTTTTTTCAAAAAACGACACATTTTTTTTAAATCCCAACCCCTAAACAACCCAGTGATGCAGCAGAATGGTGGCTTCACCGTTTGTTATTACATTGAGCAATACACGCATATTCTGACCATCAATTTGGTTTTCGTTATCATCGCTCTACTCAGGATCCTCTCCTTTGTTTGGACCATGATGTACGCCAGTCTCTCGCTTCTCATAAATTTACCCTGGCCGTTTTCTTTGATCTGGAAAAGACATATGACTCAACATGGAGGGTGGGGGTTCTGCAAAGCCTTCACTTCCTGGGACAACTTCCCCTCTTCCTTCAAACCCTGATGTCTGATTGTTCATTTCAAGTTCGGTGAGGCATTCAAGGCATTTTGTCATTGAAGAAGAGGCTCCGCAAAGCAGCTTATTGAGTGGATTGCTTTTCGCGATAGGCTTCAACGAAGTGGTGAAACCATCCCCGACTCAGTCCGCTGCTCACTCTATGTGGATGATCTTGCAATGTATTCATTGGGGCTAAGCCCCCTTCCATGGAGCGTCAGCTTCAACTGGCCATCGACAGGCACGTTTCCGTTGCAGTGCGCTGATATCAAATTCTCACTTCCAAAACGAAAGGATGCTTTTCGGAGAAACCTCCGCGCGGTTGGACGAATTCTTCCCTTAATACACTGCTATGGTCCCCCATCCAGTGGTGCTGACGGTGAGATTTTTGAGTCTGATACTCGATGGCCTCTACCATACCATTCCTCATATTAATCATCTTACAACTAGTTGCCGCGATCGCTTGACTACTTACGGCACCTCACTCTAGACTTGAGTGCGGACAGAAGGCTGCTTGCCTGCGCTATACATCATGCTCTGCAGAGCTAAAAATCTTTATTATGGCTGTGCATCTATGAGAAGACTTCAATTCGATTCTTCGACCTCTTTGACCTATTCAAACAGGTAATTGCGCATTGCAACGCGGCTACACTTTCGATCATCGCCTTCCTAGAAGATTGGGAGGTGAAGAGACTGGGATAATGTCCTTGTCCCTTGCGAAGAGAGAAGCTCTTAGTGCGCTTTATTATTCGTATTACAGGATCCTGATTACTATACATCTTGATCACCTCAAATTTACAGAAATTTTTCCACATTCTGCATATGGCCGTGACGCCCAGTGTTGTGACTACCTATTTTTAATTTCTTTTGGCTCCTTTCAATACGAGTTTTTGCGCTAAATGGTTCGACGACGTTCAGTGAAATGGATTTCTCTCCCCATCACTGTCGATTGGTGGATCCAACAGTCCTTCACAAAGGCCTGAGACATCCGGCGGCATTGAGCAAGGTTCCTTAGGTCTCATAAAGAAGATCCCACAAATGACTCAATACCTATCTACATAATTATCGCTCCAAACGGAAGGCGGGTGGCGAAGACTACGGCTCTCTTCTAGTTCGCCATATTCCACATCTGGCTCACACTAAAACAATCCATATTCTACAAAGAGTGATTAGCGCTGTTTTGGCTGTGAAGGAAGAAATAGCAACCTAACTACCATCGATGGTAGTTATACAATCTTCTCATCGAGAGGCGCTCCTCTTGAGTTCTGCTCGACGTTCACAGAAATCTTTTGGTATTTCATCTGTCAAAAGTTCATCGACTCTGTTCAATGAATGAAAGGGCATTGAGTTTTGTGGTCCATTTCCCATGTGGGTGTTCGCGGGGAACGAGAGAGCTGACTGGTACCAGAAGATAAACATGCTGCCACCGGCAGGGTAACTAGCAGACGGTTCCTTCCATTGAATATACTGGGAAGAACTTTTTTTGAAAAATTGCCACCATTAAGAATCGAGGCCTTTAGGTAAAGTGTATGGATTTTTTTTACTTTAATTATTAAATGTAGCTAACCTATCTAACAAATAAACATAACCTACCAACCTAACTTACTAAACTTATTAGTTGTTGACTTCAATAAAGTAGTTTAATGCATGTACTTAGTAAAAGTACACAAGATCTGTGCCATCAGATGGCATAGATTACGTATTGGGTTGAAATATATAAATGACACAGCCTGACACTCTACGTATTGCCGAAAAGTCAGAGACTTTGTGCCATTTCCAAATTTCTTTTTAGAAGGGGCTTCAAAAAAAGTAAGTCCCAATAGGGGACACCTCCCTGCGACAATTTTACGCGAGATGTCCGTCAGGTATTTCTCTTCTGCTGCGAGATGTGTGAGCGGAGGATTCTGTGCGCCAAGCGTGCGGAATATAAACTCGTTTAGATCACAAGGGGTGATTCTCTCCCGTTAACGAATTGGACATACCAATCTCACGCTATGACTTCAACGGTAAGAAGAACTCCTCACCCTTTTCGTTTTGTCTTCGTTAATCCTCTTACATCGCCATACATTTGTGGGTTGCCACGCAATTCAGTCATCGACTCACGTTCTTCCCTGAATATTACATTCTTTCCGGATCGGGGCCCCCCGGGGCGCTTGCTTATATTTTAAACTCACCCTTATTTTCGAAGACATAGCAGAACACATTTATTTGCTGTTCCTCCATGAGCTGAATATCTTTTATCGAATATAACTCTGATACCTTATTTTTTTCATCGTTCTGTGTAGGACTTTCCCTGATATGTCATAGTTTTCCTGACCGTTTAGCCGTGCATTTTGGTGCAGTGTGTGGATTTGTACACATCCTCAAAAAAAATGTTTTATTATTATTTAATATTATTATTAGCATTATCATCGGTTGTTACAGGAATAATTAATATGTGGTTATGATTACTAATTATTACTTTGTTATTATTCTTATTTCTTATTATTATTATTATTATATATTTTTTATTATTAGTTATTTATTATTATTAATTTCACGTTCTCTCCACTAATTGCATTTCCCACAATCGTCTGTCGAAGCAAATACAAACTCCCATTTCACTAAATGTTAATTTTAAATGTTGAAGTAATGCTCATCCATTAAAAAAGTAAAATGTGAAAATTGTTCTTATTCTTTTGAAATTTCTTTATCAAATCATAATGGAAGAACTGAAGTTTAAAAAAAAAAAAAAAATTGAAATGAGTGAGAGATGTGTGTAAAAGCTCTTTTTTATGTCAAAGCTATTAAAGAAACTGTCAGATGTTTATGGATTCAGTTTATAAATTTATATAGTATATATATTGCAAGGACGATCTCGTATAGGTTGTTGTGGAAAAGGAATCTTTAGCTAAGATTAGTATTCATTTATTTATTTAACTTTTTGAATGTGGAAAAAAGAAATTAATTAAAACAAAAAAATTTTTCTATTCAGAAGGACATGGGAAATTGAATTTTTCATACTAAGTGAAGAACTCAGGCACTTGGAAAGTTCGTGGGTTGGTCTCGTCTCTAGAAATTACGAGATTGAACAGGCCTGTGTCATGTTAGAAGCTGAAATTGCCAAAGTTAAAGCACAAATTTGCCCGATAGAATAATTTTTATTATTATATTATTATTATATTATTATTATTATTATTATTATAATTATTATTATTATTATATTATATCATTATCATTATCATATATCATTATCATTTCTATATCATTATCATTATCATTATCATTATCATTATTATTATATATCTATTTTATTTTATATTATTCATTATATTATTATTATTATCACCTCACGAAGGTAACTTCATGCCGAGGACAAGAGGCTCAGACACTTCGGATTCTGGTAAGTAGTTACCTTCAATTTTTTTTCTTTTTTCCAGGTTTTTATTAATTTTTGTTTGTTTTTGATTTTGTTTTATTATTATGTTTTGAGTGTTATTGATTTTTTTATCACCATAGCTGTTATTGCCGTATATATATTTTATTATTTACTTTTCCCCATCCATTTTCCACAGTTCTTTTTCCTTCCCTTACGTACTACCATGCGTACTCCTGGCCTCTCTTATGGGAGTCTTCATTCACGTTCCTTCCCAAATTCTAGTAGCTATCGAGCTGCGGCAATTCTCGCCTTTCTCTGGGCTGCCCATTGTAGGGGACCCGAACCTTGGCTAACCACTAAAGGGGCTGTCTCACACTTGGGTGTTAAATCTTGAGCTCCGCATACCGTGACGTGTAATGCATGGCTCGTAATTTATCTTGGGGCCCAGACGCAGAGTTCAGGGAGGCTTTTTCGAGGCAAAACTCATAGCCTATCCCACGGGGTGGAGTTTCGAGGAGAGAGGCTTCGAGTTCTGGGCATGAGGTGGGCGAGATTTCCGACACTATGTTACCAGGATACGTTATTTTATATTGTTCATCCGTTTTATTTATCGATTGCAGTGTTGATGAAAGTAAATATTTTTCTATAGTCCATACAAATTTAAAACTATGTTTTAAAGAAAGTTGAAGACCATCATGCTGTGTTGATTAAAGTTGTTATATTTCTATGGTTCATAAAAATTTAAAACAATGTTTTAAAGAAAGGCGAAGACCATCCCAACCCACCTCTTCCTCGGCTACTTCTAGGCCAGAAACTGACAGGAGCTCCTCAGCCCCTGTGAATACGAAGATCTTGGAATCCCACATGTTGTCTGCTGCTCCCCATCTTAGTGCAGACGAGGATTGAGACACCTCGCATTGCCAACATGAGTGCAGAGTCGACTTCGTCACTCTGTTCAAGCTCCCCACTGTTCATCTTGAGAGGCCTCAAGTTGCTCTTGCACCTCCCCACTAAACTCTGGTTCTTGGATCCACCACATGGAGTTCCGATTGATTCTGGATATCCGCTTTATTTCTACCTAAGCTCTCCAACGTCATCGCACCTAAAGATGTACAGTCGTCTTTTCCTGAATGAGGCATTGGAAGATGTCCTTGGTGCTTACTGATCCTGAAGTGACAACGATGCGGAATGGTTCACTCTTGGTGCTCGATGCTTCACAACATCAAAGCGCAACCTTTGAAAAGCTTTCAGCTTGGTAATTCTCCGATCTTTCCAACCCGGATGGGTTTGTAATACCTCAAAGGGAACGATCTTTGCTGCTGAGGTCCAACATGATAACACTGATGCTATCTTAGCCCATCTATTAATAATGTTTATAGAAAATCCCACCTAAGAGAGTTCCTTCTAAGCTAAATCCCAAGCTGCTGCTTACATTAAATACGCCGTTTCCCCTGACTAAGATAAAGATGGGATTCACCATTTATGATGTCCGACCGTACATCCCACGTCCAAGATGTTTAATGTGTCAGAAATTTGGACACTCCTAAATATTTCCGTTCCTCTAATCCCTTGCTGTCCAAACTGCAAAGTTAGTCATTTTGCCCTCTTCCATTCAATGCCCTTCTTTTAAACTTGAACGACAGATTCAGAAGTTTCTGCACTCTTCTCAAGCTCAACCGGCGAGAGGCAACTAAACCTACCAAAGAAATATTGTCGTATGTCCACCTGGACATGCTTCCTCTCACCATACGCTCCACACTCGCCGACTCTTTTCACACAACTTTCTTCAAGGTTAAACTGAACCCCTACCACTCCTACCATGATTCTCCCTCGTTGCAGACGCGGATCTCCAGAAACGACCACTTTGACTTATGATGTCCACGAGGCCTCCTCGAAGAAATGATGACCCTAGTATTTTTCGACCTAGAGAAAGCATACAATTCCTCGTGGAGAATGGGGGGGACTCTTCAGAAGCTTCACTTGCTGGAGCTTAGAGGGCAGCTTCAACTCTTCCTCCAGACCCTGTCGACTAATAGATCTTTTCAGGTCCTAGACGGCATCACCTTGTTTAGGCTTTTTAACGTGGATGAGGGAGTACCTCAGTGTAGTGTTTTGAGTGTTCTGCTCTTCATTGTCGCATTCAATGACGTGATTGCGGACATTCCAACTGCAATTCGGTGCTCCCTCTACGTGTACGATCTCGCAAATATACTTTTAAAGAGCTAAACTTCCATGCTTGGAACGTCAACTACAATTGGCCATCGACAAAGCTACATTGTGATGTAATTTCAAGGGTTTTCACTTTTCTGATATGAAGGCGTCAGTAATAATTTTCTGCCAGAGGGTCAAGCAGGGTGGATTTGGTGTGGTACCACCAGTGCTGACCCTATACGGTTCCCCATCCTCGTGGAACCTGGGGGTCTGATTTTTGGGAATGGTCGTTGACGACCGTTTCAATTACTTTCCTCATTATTAATCTAAAAGCCTGCTGCTATCGCTCGTTACATCTTTTACGCCACCTCTCCTCTACGTCGTGGGTTGCAGACTGTAAAACCCTTCTTCGGCTATTTATAACTATGTTGAGATCCAAATTAGAATATAGTGGTGTTGTCTATAGACAGACTTCTCAATCCTACCTGTACTTTCTCGATCCTGTTCTTAACGAGGGTCTCTGAAGAAGAGTCTAGAGGTGGCAGACAAAGTAATGTCTCTGTCCCTACAGAGAGAGAGATCCTCATGTGCTCTCTCTATACTCGACTTCAGACATCATCGTCCTCTGCTATGACTCCAATTATTGAGAGGGTTCTTCTACATTCCATCTACTGGCCATTTACACTGGTTGTGACATCCATCTTTGATTATCATCAAATTCTTCTTCACGCTGCGATCTCTTTTGATTATGACGATTTCTTTACACTGGGAGTATCTACCCCTACGATGTGCCCGATGTCAACTCTAAGACTGCGGCCTACACGTCTCCATTTAGAGCCTAATTCCTCTTCCACCTTTTCGTTCATGTGGAACTAGTGCAAGTTTATACAGACGGTTCAAAGGGTGGGTGCCACGGCAGTCTTTCCACAATGCTCTCTAACCCACTCTCCCTTTGGTCACGACTTTCATTGTCGAATTGGTGAGGATGGTTTTGGTGATTAATAGGGCTATTGGCCTTGATGCACAGAACAAATACACCATCCCATCTTCTCCGATTCAAAGAGAGTCATCCTTGCGCTAAAAGATTTTTCTACTAGAAACCCTCTGGTTCCTATCCAGAAGTTCCAGTCTTGCTTCCATTAACGAAAAAAAAGGATGTGACTTTTTGTTGGGTCTCATCACATATGGGTATCCGAGGAAGCAAACAGGCTGACAGAGCAGTTTGCCACTCTGCTGCTTCCGATACAACCTGCATGTTATACTTTCCTGAGACCTTGCTAACAGGATGCCTTCCTGCCACTGATTACCATTCTCGTCTTCGGCAGGATTATTGGACAATATTATCGAGGTTGCAAGCTACTTAGTGTCAAGACTCGTGCTGGGATGGACTTCCTTAATCGTGTAGGCGGGGTCGCCACTGGGAAGTAATCCTGACTAGTTTGCTTATTGTCCATACCAATCTGACACGCGCTATCTCCTAGGGGGGACCCCCCCCCCCCCCAACTTGTCTATTCTTCCATTCATTTCTCTCTTTCCGTTTGTCATCACCTCATTGGCTGTGACGCACTGTTAGTTTTTAGATTTTGACACGTTTTTTCCAACTAGAGTATGTCAATTTTTATCAATCCTTTTTGTTGTCATTGACATTGGTTTTCCAACCCGGTATCGCCGCTTCTTTGTGCGCAATGACGACAGCACTTATACAAGTACTCAAAAAAGTAAGAATAGTAGCTCAGGTGGGTTTTCTTTGCGATGGGCCCTCACTTAAGGGTACGAGGGGATGGTATGGGAAGGAAGGGCGCTTTTTTGGCGAATTAGTCATATTCTTGCAACCTTCTTTCGTTTTCGAGTATATTTGCGCACCCCACCCAATCTAGTAGGGAGACGAGGAGGAGGAGGTGTTATTATTACAATCTACACCACCACACATTAAACTTTAGGAGGGTGCTAAAAGCACGGGAGTTTAGACCATGTTGAAGCTATCCGCGCCTTTCCCCTTCCACAGAACCAAAACCAGCTTCACCAATATCTAAGATAGAAATGGTGAAACGGAGGAAGAAGGATGAAATAAGAATTAATTCGAAAAATGCAAGAAAAGGAGGAGACTTAAGATTATATAGTGACAAGTCAATCTAGACCGAGGATGCACAAAATCCCCCTAGTAGTGGTTCTTTTATCACTATTCTATGTCTTAATTGTAACACCAAGACTGTAACTATTATTATTATTAACTATTTTCACATATTTTGACCTTTCATAGTAGTAATTTCTTTGAAGCTTCATGTAGTTTCAGGAAGGTGATAAAGTAGAAAGTTAAAGTTAACCGATATTTTAAATCTATTAAATAAATAAACTAATGTAGATTCTAAAATACATTTCTTGGTAAAATCTACAGAACCCTAAAAAAATTTCAAGCTTTGAAACCATTGTATAATGTAGTACATTTTTTTTTTAATGGATCTCCATATACAAAATGTTTAATTTTTTTTAATTGTCCGCAGTGAAAGTTAAAAGTTAGTATTTAACTGACTTTGGAAACGGTTGAGAAACGAGAACTTTCCTATATACTTTTTTGAACTTTAATTTTAATTTTATTAATGAATGTCAGAAGTATTAAAAGTGATGAAAAAGCAAATATTCATCAGCAATTTAAAAGAAAAAATATCTTCATTCGCATTCAAATAGGTACAATTATATTCACATTTTTGTATATATGATTTTGTAATATATTTTAATAATAAAAAGAGGCAAGTTACTGGTTTTATTATTACATACTTTGCTCTCTCATATCTAATTTTGAAGTGTTATTTAACAGAAATAATACTAATCAAAGACCACAACCCCATTTAGGCATTTACGTAATTTACGAACCCCTAAATTTATTAAGCAAGGTTAAACCAAATTCATAAATGAATTGCTGTACGTGCTTGGGCCTTTGCATGTCCTGTACTGGGGTTGTATTCGTCTAACAAACCCTTGTGGTTATCCAAAGTTTTTCAAATAAAAGTAATCTACGAAAAAGCCTAAACTATGTTTAAGATTAGTTACAAATTTTCTCGTTTCTTTCATACGGTTGCCTAATTTTTTTTTTTTTCGTGAGAGGCAGTTTTATAAAATTATCTTCCATACATTACGTTATGGCATTACTTCTGAGGACAATGCTGATACTATTACTCTATTAGCTTTTAGTCCTCTGCTATATCTTCTCTTTTATGTGCTTCATCTTCTGTAGCATGCGGAAAAAATAGATTTTGCTTTCATTATAATATCATTCAGACAAAGTTAATTGCAAAACTATACTATAAATTAATGAACGCTTTAATCTGCATTCGAATGTGCAGCTAGCGAATTTAGCCAATATGAAATCTATTTTAACATTATCAAAAGCTGCTTTCACAGAGCCGTTTGATTTTTCATACCAAAATGTAGTTTGTTTCAAATGAAATTATTTATGAGAAAAGCGAACTAACTTTTCAAAACTTGCGATGATGCACCATGTTGGAAATACTATTATTATGTAAAGGTCATGAAATGAAAATTAGTGAATTAAATCGACTTTACAACAATGAGTAAAGATGCAAGAACAAATCCAACAATTATGCGCTGAACATAACCAATATTACTACAGATTCAAAATATATACATCCACAACGTTCTTCTAAGGGTGAACAGTTGAAAATTGCAAATTTTATAGCAAGACAGAGGGAAGAATGAATCGGGCTATTATTTTAAAATATATATTTCAATATTTTTAATAATTATCAATTCTTAATAATAATAATAATAATCCTTTCCCGAAATCAGAAAACTCAATAGAACATGACTTAAGTCGAAAGGAAGCCGCCCCTCCCCCCCCACCATACCTTTAAGTAAGAGCACGTCGCACTCAAAACAAAAATAATCCACCCTAGGGCTTCACAAGACTGCGACAGACCCTCGCTGTGGTATCTCAATGTAGGGTTCATCCCTTGGTCCAGGCTCACAACCATACCCTTTCACAAAACCCAGACATTCATTCCTATTATGCACCTCTTTTTCTCGCCTCTGCCGAACACACATTCCTTTACCGACTCAATCCACTTTTTCTTCGGTCTCCCAGACAGTGATTCCCAGCACACTCACAACTATACATCCGCTTATCCAAACGACTATCAACCATCCTTCATCATCATCATGTCCCTTGTTTCCCCATAACTGGGGGTAGGGTGTTCAAATATGGACTGGCAATTGGAGGCATCCAGTTATGCATAAGCATTTCTATGGTACAATAAGTCGTAGCAGGACCCTTCCATATGACCAACCATCTTCATACATTCTCGTTTATTCTCTCATTTATGCTTTTCTTCACACCACACAACTCCCTAACACGTTCATTCCTCATTTGATTAATTCCGGACATCTAACATTATAACAATAGTAGTAGTAATAATACCTACAAACAGTTTTTTACAAGTGTAACATTATAAACAAAGTCAATTGAAATTTCAAGGGGACATTTTAAATTATATTTTATAAATAAAATTATAGTTCATATCTTTCTTTAATATAATGACTTCTTTCAACCTTTAACTAAAGTTTAAAGATATATGGTGGTAGCGTTCTCTCAGGCTTTATTTGCCGTAAGGCGAACTGAAAACTTTTCAATCGTGCAAACAGTGAATTGTGAAGGGATATTTAAGCTTCTTTCAAAGCCCATCATGGTATCCATTTTATTCGTCATTACTAATTGAAATGCTTTAACCTCAGACATAACCATGAGTAGTTCTAGTAACAGCTCGCTTGTGAGGCAAAATACATACTGTTAAGAGTCTTCATTTCATTTTTAGAAGTTATAAATCGTAGCAAACTCGGCACAAATTGCTTTATAGGTCCGGGGTCTTGCAATTCTTGACATGAACACACAATAATGAATTAAAATATTATTTTACTATTTATTTACCGGTTGAGGTCCCAGTTGCTGGCTTGAGAAAATAAGAAAATATCCATAAATTGTACACAAGATCTTAATTGGTTTTAAATTTAATTTTAATGTGATCACGGTTCAGTGACGAAACCAACGGTCTCTCAGACCCTGCCGTGCAGGTGGTGGGGGACACGATCATTAGAGGGGTAAATAGACCATATTTCACGGATCAAGGGGGACCCCGCACTTGTTTTTGAGGGGGGTGCGGAACTCTTAGTTTCCCTAATGAGCCACACCCTCCTTAATGTAGATAGTTTCCACAACTCATTGGAAAGCATTATAATGTTTGATGTATCAAAATTGTCGTAACTGGGGATATTTTCGGGGGATGCAATGGTCCCTCTACCTGAGAATATCAGTAAGTCTGTTACGAATTTTTATGGAATAAACAAATTTCTGGGTAAGTAGGGCAGTTAGCGTTCTGGGGGCCTATCCTTATTTTGGTGTTTATCTACTCACCAAGAAACAGCTTGGACTCCACACAAATCATGTCGCACATGGACTTAGTGACTGAGACATTGAAAAAAACTGTAAGAAATAAATATTATTAACTACAATTATAACTTTATCCATATTAAAAATAAACTAAGTTTTATTTATTGGCACTCATTTCATTCTACGTATCTGCAGATCGAAAGTATGTATGGATTGTTAAATCAGTAACGGGGTTGGGGATGGGAATATAGATAATTACGTTGTTTTATGTAAGACTAAGTTAGTCTTGGAATGGAAAGAGAAAGAGATAAGAAGAGAAAGGTGATAAGAGTGAGAAGTTAAGTGAAACAAGGTTATAAGGAAAATATGTGAGAGGCACTTGAATAAATCAGTTTGAATGTGACAAGATGAAACTGAACAATCTGGAGAGAAATAAAGGAAGCTTTGTTAGTAGTGCCAGAGAAGTATGTGGATGTGCTAAAGTAGGAAGTAGAATGTTAACACGTGAGAGGCTGATAAGGAGGTGATGGAGGCGGTTAAAAGTAAAAAAGAAACATGGTTAAATGTGCTAAAAGCCAAGGATGAGGTTTCAAAAATATTGCAACAGTTGGAAGGAAAGAATGGAATACTAAAGATGCATACGTAGTGGAAAAAAAAAGAGTTACAAATCACAGTTTGGCAAGGAGATGAAATGTGATTAACAAATGGAATTAAAAGACAGGTCGAAAGGTTAAGAATGAGAATAAGGAATCTGCTTAGAATAATGAATAGGGATGGTGCTTTCGGGACTGATGAAATGGATGCTGAGAGAAGAGTGTGGAAGGAACACTTGAAAAATCTGCATAATCATTGGGCAGAATGAAGAGGTGATAGCAAATGTGATTGTGGGTTTGATGGTGTGAGAAGAAATAGTTATTTTAGAGAGAGCTGAAGAATGGTAAATCAGCAAGTACAGACGGCAATTCTGAGCAGAAACGTTAATCAAAACAGAGCGAATTATAATGATTGGAATATGGAAGTTGTATGTATAACAAAATGTCTTTTTTTTTTTTTTTTTTTTTTTTTATTAAAGTATTCACACCTCACTGTCATTTAGACCTATTGGAGGGGAACTTTTCTAGGGTAATTTCTACTAGGATCCGAACTAGTATTCGAACCCGCGACTTTTGCCATGCGACTCCGTCGACTCTTACCGTTGAGCACGTAGCGGGGACCGGGCACACAGTTCAAAGGATCATAGGAGGTGGTAATAGTACTCTAACATAAGGTTAAGTAGATAAGGGGACTGTGAACTATGGGGATTAGTATATCGAGTGTTGTAGGAAGATATATGCTGGTATTTTGTTCGCAAGAGTGTGTCGAGTTATTGTGGGATTGCATAAGAAGAATAGTGCATTTAGAATAATAGTGAGATGATGTTAGCATCATATTTTCACATTGAACAAAGATTGAGAATGAAGAAAAAAAAATTGTATTTGTTTTATGATTTGCAACAGGTATGACAGCATTACTTGGAAAGCTTTGTGGCAGGAATTGATATATGGTGTGTGTTAGCTTCTGAATGGAAACAAAAGTATTTATTCGATGTGAAGCGTGATGTAAGAATTAGATGAGTGAGCATTGAATGGTTTAATTATTATAGCTGAGTGAGAAAGGGAATGTGTATATGTTAGTCTTCATGTATTTATTGTATATGGATGGTGGATAAAGGAATTAAAGTAGAGTCGTCAGGAAGTGTGTAGACTGATGGAGATGGAGAGTGCCAAACTTATTGTTTTATCTTATTTTTGTTGATTTGTTTTTGTGTAGCGAATCAAGGAAAATTATGGGGAATGTAGAGGGCATTGAGACTGTGTAAAGGAGGATATTGAAAGATAAATGAGATAAGAAGAAGGGATGATAGTGAGTAAAGAGAGACCACAGTGTGAAATCACGTTGGTGAGCAACTTGAAGAAGTTAATATGAATTTAAATATTAGGCTATATGTTGATGAAAGAGAACGGATGATGCGAGTTTAGTAAATGAAGTTGTTGAATGATAGGAAATTGACTGCTGCAATAAAATCCTTGGTGAATGCAGGACTACGTCTTGAATATGCGATGTTTGTAAATAAGGTGCAGTCTTTCAGATGGATAATATTAAGGGCGTATTAGGTGTGAAAAGAATTATAAAATGAGGAATAATATACATTGTTAGATAGCTGTGTGGTGTAAAGAAGGAGTTAATGAGAGAATGAATTAAAGAACTTGAAGATATTTGGTCACATAGAAAGGAGCGATGATAATCCTTTGGTTATGCGAATGAAGTATAGGGGTGATGGTTGGGAGAGCAATCAAAAACTGGATTTGTCAGTTAAGAAAGTTCTGAGGAAAATAATGTAAGTTTGACAGAGGCGATAAGAAAAGTGCACAATAAGAGTGAATCGTGGTTTTGTGAGGGGACGTGGTTGTGAGCCTGGCCGGGTTTCAACCACTTTACATTGAAGAAACACCATGAGGTCATTCGCGGGTGGTAGCGAAACTCTAGTAGATTAGATTTTAGCTGCGACAGCAGCATTTTAGGTACGAGGGGAAGTGGATATTATGGCTTCTCTTTCATTAATCATTTTTTACTTAACATCTTTCCAGGGTGTTGCGCACCTTACCCCAATCTGAGGATGAAAAGAGAAGGAAAGAAAAAAGAAATAAGCAAAAAGTAATAAAAAAAAAAGAAAGGAGAGAAAAAAAATAGATTAAAAAAGAGGAACATAAAAAAAATAAAAAAGAAAGAAAAAATGATAAAAAGATAAAATAATAATAATAATAATAATAATAAATCTTACGTGTGGGCTAAACAAGCTGTTATCGGATAGAGTAACGGTCTGATTAGTTCGAGATTTGAGTTCAGCGCTAGTGCCGAAATTAAAGTCTGCATCGTTGACTCCGTTGGTATTATTGTTGACAGTGGAAGATGAATTCTGTTTTTCAGATTTTGAGGAAACAAAACTCTTTTGCACGAAGAGTGCTGTTGTTTCGAGAAAGTTCGATTGTTTTGATAAGGCAATTGCTCTCTGATTTCTTGTTCAAATCCAATATCACTATCAACCTTTTTAGAACCCCGTCAGCGCCATTTCATTGTCTTCTATTAAAGGGTAGAGTGTTCTCGAATATTCTTTTCTTTCGGTTTCAGATTTCTTTTCCTTGAACTGCTCCTTTTACTTCGATCTTTCGTCGACCTATGACGATCTGGAGAACTACGGTTTGATCGAGATTTCGAATACCGATCACTATGTGTTGAATCTTCACTGTTTTATATATATATATATATATATATTATATTTTTATAATAATATATATAATTATATATATACTCATAATATATTATATATATTATATATATATACTAAATTATATATAATATTATACTATATATATATATATATATATATATAATATATATATATTTATATATATATATAATATATATATCGTAATTAATATATTATATATATTATATATATATTATATATATATTATTATATATATATAATATAACTATATATAATATATTACTTTTTTATATTTTAAATAATATATATATATATATATATTATATACTATATATATATGATATTTATTATACATATAATTATATATATATATTTGAGTCAGTGTATAGAACCACCACGGCTCACAGAGAAGAGGCCATACTGGGCTGAAAATCAGCACCAAGGGAGGGCCCTGTCATATATATGCTTCAAGTGGTCAAAGGAGATTTGAATGGGAAATGAATATTCAGTCAGTCAAAAAATAAATAAAAACTAAATAAAATTGTACTCTTGTGCATTATAAATAGTCTTAAGATACATAACAAAATTCAATGTTGTGAAGAAATTGACTTCTGAAGATTACAATGAAAATAAGTTACTGCTAAAGTGGGAAGATGGACAATTGGGAGATCTGTCAGAAGGGTTATTATGGATCGTAAAGTGCGAAAACTGAACGACGGCATATGTCACAGATGGAACAATCAATGAAGATGTATGGAACAGATTGCTGGGTGCTGTCAATGCAAATTTGCAAATGGGTGGAGGTCCAGTGACATTAGTTGAACTGTGAGTGGTATTAGCCGTGGCATATCGAGGCGTGCACAGATCACTCGTTGTAAGCTTTTCGTTGTTGGGGGAAGACATCACAATATTCGGTTTTATATTCAGAGTTCGCTCCCGCTTGGATCACTATCCAGCATTCTTGCCAACAAGATCGAAAGCCTGTCGCACAGAGCACGTAGTAATCGGTGATGGGATGGCAGGCCTTTCGAATGGCATCCGGGACGTACCTGAAACCGAACCGAAAAGAAGAGGCGGCCATTTTCGCCTCTCTGGTAGCATTTCATTGCCAGTTAACCCTACATGAGAGGGTACAAAACATAAAATAATTTGTTCTTGCGGGAATGGAGCAGGCAAAGAAATTGTTGCACAGCAGATTACCATTGTGTTTTTTATAATAAGGGGTTTTAAGCGCTTGTTAGCGCGCTGAGCGAATCTGAAATAAATACATAAGAGTGATTCTTGGTGAAGGATTAGAAGTTCGAGAAAGGCAATATTATAGCATTAATTCTTGCCAAAATTGAAGCATGAGGGGGCAGGGTATGGGAGAGTCTGCAGTCGGGAAAAACAGCAGACTCAGCCACACTGTCCCCTTTTATAGAGCCGTCAGTAAACACTGGAGTAAATTATCATGAACGCGAATGAGCTAGGACTATGATGCTTTTAACAGCAGGCCGGAATGCTAGATTTGGAAGGAGAGGTCAAATCCAAGCAAATGATGAGCGGAGGCAATAGCCAGGTGTTGTGTGCCCTTCTCGTAGAGAAGGCATTACCTTTTGCAAAGGGGATGTTAAGAAATTTAGAGTTATGAACCGTGTTTGCAACATGGCCGTAATTGGGATTCTGACGTATCTCTGAAGAATCGGAATTGTAAGAGCAGACGTATTTGGGTTGGAAAACGAGATAGCTTGTACACATAATGTATTCTCTTCGAAGAGAGTGGCATCACATTCGCTCAACTTCAAGGCTCACCCGAGGGACGATCGGAATGCTCCAGTGGAGATTCGGATCGACCTAATTTTGGATGGACTAATAGGTGTAATAGTGATTGTGGAGGACTGCCGTTATATAATGCACAGCTAGTCGATTTCGACACTCGAATTTAGGCAGATGTAGAGGCAGTAAAAGGGACTTGCGATCAGCCACCACAAGATTTTGAGGCGAAGATGACGTAACAAGTCAGGCGCGGATGACAAGTTGTTTAAGGTGTTAATATGCGTGCTATGTAGTGATATCAGAATGAGCCCTAGAAATTTGACCTGTGAAGTACAGGAATGGGCGAACCGTATAAAGGTTAGATTGCTGGAAGGTGTGTGCAAATTCTTTGATTCCTGTTTTTTCTTAAAAAGCATGTGAGTTTTGGTGAGAAAAATGAGCCATGGGAGTTAACCCACTGTGAATATTCTCATAATAGCTAGTTGAAGTTCGTGCTGAGAAAGGTAGCTTCGCACCGCTATATTATAAGCAAAGGTTCGACATAGAGAGAAAAAAATTGACAGGTCGCTGGGATATAAGTAACAATGTCATTAAATCGAGCGCAATAGTAGTACACTTAGAGCACTACCTGCGAAGCCTCATTCATAGAATACATATTACTGTGAGGAGAAAGTATGCTGTGTAGTAATCACTTTCTTTAAACACAGAGTATCATAAGTATACTAGAGTTGTGTAAGTAGAGATGGTATCGAGTGAAAAGTATGATTGCATTGTGTTGGTGAAGGAGATGTTGATGTATTGTGTTGGATGTTAAATCAGTGAGGTTAGGAATGGGATTATCGGATTCATTATGTTGTTCTATGTAAATTAAGTTATGGGCTTGGATGGAGAGGAAGGTGATACGAAGAAGGGTAAAAGTTAAGAAGTGAGAAGCTTAACGTGACAAGACAAATAGGGATTAATTATGTAAGAGCCGCTCGCTAGTAAATCGGTTTAATGTGAAATTGATAATGAACAAATCTGGGGGCAAATGAAGGACCAGCAATTGTTAGTAGTGCAAAAGAAGTGTGTGAATGTGCAAGTTGGAAATAAGAATGTTAACAGTGAATGGATGGCATGAGAAGGTTATGAAAGCGGTTTAAAGGTAAAAGAAGCTATTGGATTAGAATGTACTAAAGCAAATGATTAAGTCTCAAAAGATAGATGTTCTTGGAATTATATAAGAGAAAAAAAATACTAAAGGGCATACGTAGGAGAAACAAAAGAGATAAATGAACAGTTGAAGAAGGATGAATGGGGATTAACATAGAATAAGGAAGTTTCTGGAATGAAGCCGAAAGGTTAAGATCGCAGAATAAGGGAATCTGCTGTAGAATAATTATGAGAGGATGGTGCTTTTGTAACTGATGAAATGGTAAATGTGAGGGATGTGAAGAACACTTTAAAATTGCAACAATATTAACATAATGAAGGTGATAGTGAGAGTGTGGCGTTTGATGTGCAAGAAGGAATAAGGTAATTTTGGGGATGAGTATTTTTGGAAGAGGTAATGGGTTAGAGTGAGAAGTTGAAGAATGGTAAAATCTGTAAATTTCACTGGTGAAATGACTGAAATGATCAAGAACGGAAGCGAGATGTGATTGATTGGATTGGAGTTGTGTAATAAAGCGTTTATGCGAGGGTATAGTTCCAAAGGATTTGGAGAATAGCCCTATAGTTCCCCTTATATAAGGGTAAGGGAAGATAAGGGGACTGTAGAATTATAGGGGAATAAGTTTATGGAGTGTTGTAGGAAGGTATATGCTGGTATTTTAATCGAAAGAGTGGTTCGAGGACTTAAGGACTGATTGTGAAGAACAAGGTGCGTTAGGATAGAGAGATGTGTGGATCAAATCTTAAATTGAAAAATTTGAAAAATGAGGGAAGATTGACACAGTTGTTTTGACATTTGCACCTGATTTGGAGGTTAATAGGGAAGTTTCCTCCGAGCTATGGTTGCATTTGGCAATTTAAGTAAATCAAGTGGAACAATTGTGTTTGTGGTGTGAGCCTCTCTGAGTGTTATGCTTGAGTCCTATCATAAGTGGATCTGGGTGGTGGAATGGCATTTGATAGAAATGCAGTCATTGAGATTACATAGTAGGATTGCTTCAGCTATACATGTTCGCATAATGCAGATCGAAAATCAAATCTTCATATTTGAAGATTGAAAAGGCATATCATCAGAACTCAGCGAAAGAGGAGGATGGGGTGGAGGAAGGATTTGGATCGTCAAACTAGTTTTTAAGTGGAAAAAACCTGTGTAAATTTATAACAGAAAATTACCGTTATTGGAGATGTCGCAGAATGACGGGGAATGCAAAGGAAGGAACAAAGTTAAGTCAAAATTTTAACCCAAATCCACAGAGAGAGAGGCAATGATGACATACCACACACATTCCACTATAAGTGTTAGTGTCACACAATAACATTTTGCACCGAGCTTGAGATAAATTAATAATTTAAGAATTATTGAGTTAGAGCTACCACATTGCCTGAATATGAGACGTCAATGTAGCGAATATTATGAAAATAAGCGTAGTTTCTTCCTACTGTTTCTCTTAAGCTAAAGGAAATAAAATAAATAAGTACGGTCTCCATGCTTGAACGAATCATCTTCAATCTGTGCGATTATATGCCCTTAGAGGGACTCCCCTCCCGCCGGAGGAGTTACCTCCCCCCCGAAGACTATGAGTTCCTGATCGGAACAGATTGAAAATAAAAAATAAGATACAGAGACATCTCCATAGCAAAAATAAATACATTAATAAAGTTGCCAAAAGAGAGAAGTGTGGTAATTTTGGTGATGGAGAGTGATTCACTTGTTGATATAGAGTGATTCAGTTTGTTGATGTAGATAGCTGACTATACATATATAATATTTCGTATTGTTAAAATCCCACAAGTTCTTGATCAATTCTCTCTCATGCTGTTAGAGTGGATTCGGGATAAGGATTGTATCTTTAAATTCGAGCTTAATTATTATTATATATATATATATTATATTAATATATATATATTCATATGAATAATTATTATTTATATATAATATATGATATTAATATTAATATTTAATATTATATATATACTATTATATATAAATTATTATATTATATATATATTATATAATATATATATTATATATATATTTTATATATATATATTTATGATTAATATTAATATATTGATATATTTAACTTATATATATAATTATATAATATATATTCTATGTAAAAGGTGCTAACCCATAATAATGTCGTGAGTGATTATAATTTCATGGTATTAATATATTACTAATATAAGCTGCTATATTGCTGGAATTATTTATTAACAACGATAATGTTGATAATAATTTAATATTATTAAGGCCAGCGTGGAAAGCGCTACTCATATTTACCTATTGTCACTATTTATCAAGAGTATTAGTTCTCGTGACGTCTAGCATCACGTAGAAATTTAGATACTCTGATAGTAAAGAACGCCTATATAGTTTTTATATTTGACTCGTAATAATTACTAATTATTTTACAAAGACGTATCCAAAATCACTTCGTCACCTTCCGTAGAACTAAACCCACATGTGAGACTATTATTTTCAGTGAGCCACAGTGGTCATGGTGGAGATTGTTGAGGAACTTTTAGCAAAAGCGCTGCAGCAAATTCTGGCACACCGTTGTCACATGCGGGCTGACTTTCCCGTGCAACAGATCAACCCTTGATAACATATCGAGTCACTTACCCATAATGGCCGTGTTGAGATTACGAAACGTAGTACAGTATATATTTGTATTGATTGTAACGCATTCGCCCATAAACTCTAAAAGCAATGCGTCAACTTTGAAACAGCAAAACTTTTTGCGTATCCATTTTTCTCGAAAGAAATTATGAACTTATTTTCAGTAATCTATCAAAAACTGAAGTCATAAAAGTGAAACAACTTCTATTTCTTTGTAATTTGGAAAGTGCAAACCAAATAAAAACCACTCTATGAGAAAAGAGAAAAAAAGTTCACAGCCCCTCCGATTTTTTGATCCCGTTTTTGTGACTGGTCGGATATATTGCTAAGCATCTAGTTTCATATCATTTGTGTTCACTCTACTATAATTGCAAGTTCATACTGTGTGAAACTGCTACTGCTAATCCAAATTTAACTAATAGAATATTATGTCAGGTCACTTATAGCATCGAAATGCTGAGGTATTTTCCCCTGTTCATTACTGTAATCTCTGCTTGAACACCCCATAGGCCTCAAGCAATCTCATACCTCTTAGCTTGTAGTATCTAGGCCCTGTAGATTTGATTTTAGAGTGTAGTTGATGCTTGACAGTTTTATCAACAACATAATATACTTCACGAAGGACTCTACTATTTACTATCCGTACTAAGGTATCTCTCGCTGTCCTAACCGCTCAGTTGTTGAGACTCCTTTATCTTCTCTTACGAATTCAAAAGGTTGTCAACGATAGTTAACCAATCCATGTGATGGCCATATACGTTACTGCGAATTGGTGGATGTCCGAGAGGAGTTACTGGATTTAAATTCTATATTATTACTCTATACTTTAGATTAAGCCCGTATTTGTGAAGTTACCTACATACTTCCTAGATGACATTTACTTGGCTCCCTCTTCCTCAATCTCTCACTGCGTCATGTCCTCGAATGGGAATATCCTCTCTGATTCATTTGCTATAGGTTCAACAGCGGCAATCCAAACAATCGATTTCATCTCGTACAAATAGCGAAGCTCCTGTATTACTCGTGTTTGCCAACATCTACAAACACTCATTCGATCAGAATTCAGTTCGTACACGGTTATCGACACTTTTCTTTTTCCTTAGACATTCACTGTCGACTTCAGATAATCTTGATGATCACTTAGCACTTCCGTGGTTACAATACTTATTTACTTATCCTCATCTTTCTCCCCGTCTGTTATAGGAAAACATTCCATTCCTTATTCCGGAATCAACGATATGTTAATTGTTCACATGACCCAATTATATAATCTCACTTTCTCATAACGTGCTTATTCTAAGAGTCAATGTCCTGATATAACTGTAGCTATTGATTTCCATTTTATTGTTGTGCGTTAAGTTAGAAATATTAGCGAGTGTAGGTGTAGTGTGCTTTTATGTCAATTACTATATCTTATTTATAAATTAATAATTTATAATATGTATTCTGAATTATATTGGTCTCGAAATCCCTAAATGTTATTAAATTCTGATTTGTTATGGATTTTATTTAATTACTAATTTTATTTTTAGATAATAAATTTTTTATTATACATATTCAAATTTTTAATTATAAAGTGAATAATATTATCTAATTTTTTATAGTAATAAATAATAAATATTTATAAGGTTTAAATGAATATATGATATATACCGTCACCATTTAGATCTAGAGTATTATTTACTGTACTCTTTCAGGTAAGTATATGTGTATCCTACTCTCTTTAAAATGAATAATTTTATTTTCTTGATAAGTAGACTATAACAAACATTCACTGATTAAAGCCTTGTTACAAAGGTTCATATTAATGAATACATAGTGATAAAAAAAAAAATATGTGTATTATAATTATTGATCATCATGAATGATGATTATTAAATTAATAATTAGCATTAATAATGGTAATTAATTTAATAATTAAATTAATAATAATAATAATATTAATAAAATAATAATTAATTAATAATAATTAAATTAATATATAAATTATAATTATAGAAATATAATAAATAACTAAATTAATAATAATAATAATAATAAAACAAATTTAATAATAATAATAATTAATATAACAATATATAATTAATAATAAAAATTAAATAATTAATAATAATATAAATTAAATTATGTATATTAATAAATAATAATAAAATTTGTACACTTCATCAATTCTGTGTGTCTGTATCAAAGTATAATTAGATAATATTCCTAAAATTTATCAAAAAAATATGCATCAACATAGAGAATATTTATATAAATTGTTAAATTTAAATATTTTTAATAAGACAATCTAATAAATTATGAGTTTAATTAATAAAAGGAAATTTAATATATAATATAATAAATTTTTTATTTAAATTATTATTGTTTCCTTTACAAAACATTGAAAGTTTAATAACTATGCAAATATATGTACATTATACAAATTTTCGAGACAGAAGATCATACATTATATGATCATTTGGCATATTGTATTCACTAATTGTGTGTGTTACTGTGTATATTAGATTATAAACACCCAAATCTCTACATATTAAACACTGGGATATGTATTATTGCGTGTGGATTCCAAATGATACGTTTCCAAGCTTGTGCACATAAATTGGTGTAAATCTAATTAAGAAATAGATATGTGAAATTTAAAACATGTGATACTGTGTATATTATATATATAATACCTACATAACCTAAGTAATAGACATTAACGGTAATATGAATAAAAAGGTAAATACCCGCTCTATAATTATTCGCTTCTGATAAACTGATAATCATATAGGTATTATGCTTCCCAGTATTAACGGTATTGAATAGGAGTGTCTATTATAGACAATCTCTAATATAATATACCCTCAGTAGCTAAGGCTCCCTTACGTTTCATCTAATCGGGGTACCTGGGAACACAATAACTAGTAATATAGTATATATATAGTATATATAATATATATGGATATTAATACGTACGTTACTGAGCGTCGAAATACTTAGTATATCAGGAAACGGGGGCTCAAGTATGTACAGTATAAATTAAAATTGATATAACCGCTCAAAGTAGATTATATATTATTTAGTTTATTGTGATATTAATAAAACAACCCTAAAGCATATCACTCGTTGTGAGATTCTGATATAACCCTGGACTAACATAACATTAGCATGAATAATCAATAATAATATATTTATGTAATAATAGTATGATTTGACACATAGACTATAACGATAATATGTATTAACTTAATAATAAGTAGAATAATAATACATTCAGAGCTACATTATATCATCTACTGTAAGACAATAAATCCTATACATCCTGCCAGCAATTTGAGTTAGGAATGAAAAGAGATTTGCTAATCCAAAAAGTCTGGACAAAAATTATCTGGAATTTAGTCAAACATTACTTTCTCCCGTAAGGATTCCTCCGTTTCAATTCACTATGTATGAGTGGTAAGAAATGTTATACTGTTAATCAATTCTAATATATCTTTATTAACTCTAGTAATGAGATATTAATAAACTATACTACAATTGTATTTTGATGAACATCGAATCACTAATACCATGAACATTTAATGAGTCTCGAATATGTTTTTGTGTCGCTTATTACCTTTATAAATCCTCTCCCTGCCAGAAGGGAGATAATAAGGTGTTTTGACAGATATGATATATTATAAGTTAAAGGTATAATATATATATACTATGGATATATATCAGGGAGTTTTATCCGGTATATATATATTATGGATAAATAATTAGGAGCTTTAGTATGAGGTTTAGAGTAATAGACTGTAATGAGATGAGGTAATATGAGAGAGTAAGGGAGTTGTAGTGTTGTGGTAAAGAAGGCAGTGATAAGAGAATGAATGAGAGTAATAAGATGATTTGGTTCGGTATGTAAGAATGGTGATATTGCTTATTATAGGCTAAGGCGTAATTATAGTCTAAGAATGTAGTGATGTGTGTGATTTAATCCCCTAACCCCAAGCATGTAATAGTAACCTAGATACGAATAATAGGCATTGAGTCCAGAATAGTAATATCGTTATATGATTAGAGTAATAATTTAAATGTATTATTTTTGGGCTTATAATTAACCGCA
>JABUQX010115494.1:35000-38289 GCA_015478945.1 Trachelipus rathkii | reverse complement strand
TTATTTAGTAGGAAAATTGAGAAAATCTGTAAAAATCCCCTCAAATGAAATAATTTCAGATAACATTACCAACCATTCCGATTCTAATTTTTATTGCTCCCTGGTTTAATGAAGGGCCTATATATATATATATATATATATATATATATATATATATATATATATATATATATATATATATATATATTATATATATATATATATATATATATATATATATATATATATATATATATATATATATATATATATATATATATATATATATATATAAAATATATATATATATATATATATATATATATATATATATATATATATATATATATATATATATATATATATATATATATATATATATATATAAAAGGGGGTGGTGTTGTAAAGAATGTATTTGAAGATAATGTTACGAAATTTGAAAACTTGTACATTCTTCCTTTTGGAATTCATCAGATTCTCAAATATTTGAAATTTTTTCTTCCCATTATTTATTTCTTCAAAAATGATTAACCTTCTTTAATCATGAAAAACAATTTCACACAAATATATTATATATTTGTAACTCTAAATTCATTTTCAAAGAGCTTAATTTATATTTATTGCATATTCTTCGGTGCAATTATATATATATATATATATATATATAGGCAGAGTATATATATATATATATATATATATATATATATATATATATATATATATATATATATATATGATAAGAATTATCTACTTTCTAAAGAGGAACCATCGTGCCCTAAATATATAAATGAAAGGACCTGTGGAAAGGGATAGCACATCATATATCCCTTGCTACGTGTCTCAGCTAATATATATATATATATATATATATATATATATATATATATATATATATATTTATATATATATATATATATATATATATATATATATCAAGCTATTATATATATTATATATATATATATATATATATATATATATATATATATATATATATATATATTATATATATCTAAATATATAAAAATATGTATATATATATATATATATATATATATATATATATATATATATATATATATATATATATATATATATATATATATATATATTATATTATACTTTATATATATATTATTATATATATATATATATATATATATATATAGAAGAGTTATATATATATATATATATATATATATATATTATTATTTATATATATATATATATATATATATATATATATATATATATATATATATATATATATATATATATATATATATATATATATATATATATATATATAATATATATATATATATATATAAGGTTTGTTCAAGTACTAAGTAACTTGTATTTATGCTTGTACTCGAGTACATTTTTTGGAGTACTTGTACATGTATCTAAAACCCAGTGTACTTGTACCTTTGTACTTGAAAAATTGCAAGTACTGGCAAGTACTTTTAGCATTTTTACTTGCCATAATTTTTTTATCATTTTCCTACGTATTGATATTTTTATTTCTTATATATGTATTCTAAATAAATTTCCATTTACGAATATAAAGTATGTCATTATATATATATATATATATAAATATATATATATATATATATATATATATATATATATATATATATATATATATATACATACAAGTTTTCATAAAGTACTTGTACTTGAGAACATCTGAAAATCTCTGTACTTGTAATTATATTTGAGCAATTCAAGAGTATTTGTACTTGCACTTGACAAAATGTACTTGAACTCATTTTTCTTCCGATATATATATATATATATATATATATATATATATATATATATATATATATATATATATATATATATATATATATATATATATATATATATATATATATATATATATATATATATATATATATATAGTTGTAAAGGCCTTTTGCATATCTGACATTTAAATGAAGTACGAGGAAAAAAAAGAAAAGTAATTCAAAGTTACTTTATGATATAGGAATGAGACGCAAAAAAAAAAAAAAAAAAAAAAGACTGAATTCCAGATGCAGTCAATGGATGGAAAGGCCAAAGCGCATCTCCTCGTCTTCCTCCTCCTCCTCCTCCTCCTCCTCCTCTTCCCCGTATGAATCAAGGACAGAGCTCTAGAGGCGCTCACTATGAGTCACGGGGCTCTACCAAACATTTATAAACGTGAAAAATCAAAATAGTATTATAAAAAAAATAATAATAAAATGTACATTCGTGCGAACTCATATATATATATATATATATATATATATATATATATATATATATATATATATATATATATATATATATATATATATATATATATATATATATATATATATTATAAATGTAATAACATTGCAAGTGCTTCAAAATGGACGCAACGAAAAAAAAAAATCCGTTTCGTTTCCTACATGATTTAAGACTGAAAAAGAAAGTGTGAAATGGAGAAACCTGATTCCAATATCAGTGCCAATGCCAGAGCAGAAACAAAACATATTTAAATATTAGATAGATTATATCGTGTCACAGCAGCAAAAGATGGGATGCAGCAAAATTATTCTATTATAAATTCTAACATCTAACGCTGAAGATGGATCATAATATAATTTAATTAATTTGTGAAGTTGTGTTATCTTAATAAAGGAATAAAATGCGTGTATCACTATGAACTATAAAAGAACTTGATTTCTCGTGTTGCTATTCAAGTGTAACAATAATTTATTTTTTTAGCTATATAACTAAACAGCCTTAATAACAGGCAATGAAATAAAAAAAATGGTCTGTTAATCTAACACTAAGGTATAAAAAATGATTTTGATCTTACCTCCAGTACCAAGAACTTTGAGAAGTTCGAAATGGGACATGTCCACCTTCCCTCGACCGCTTAAATTTACTGCAAAAGAAGAGAAAAAAATGTTAAAGAATATCGCAATTTATATATTGTTATTGCTAATGTTAATTCACACCTTTCCATCATAAAAATTTAAAGTTTAAAACATTTGCGCTGAATTGCACTCAAAATCTTTTAATTACCATACAATGACTCTTAACATTTTTATAACGACGGAAATTTCAAAATGCTCAAGTATGAAAAGCAATTTTACTGTTGCATGTTTAACAGAATGCCAAATTTTGTCACTAAAGACACAAATAATGATTCTAAAGTTAGAAATAAAAAAAGGTAAGAAAGAAAGAAGGTTTCTTTCTTTTTTTTAACTTCGAAACGTCTAGTTATTTCCACAAGCTTAATAAGTTTATTATTATCTCAGAACAAAGTTTGACCTTATGAGCAAAAATA
>JABUQX010115494.1:0-25000 GCA_015478945.1 Trachelipus rathkii | reverse complement strand
ATTATAGGGGGGTAGGGGGTATGTATATATATATTGTATATATATATTATTATCATATATATATATATATATAGTATATATTATATATAATAATATATATTAGATTTAATTAAAATATAAAGTATAAACCCTAGCAATAAAAACCTTGTGCTCAAGAAAGAAAATCGTTTACGTTACAAAGAGTATAAAAAAAGTTGTTCCAAGGCTATAGCCGAGAATCAATCAATTTTTCACGAAAAACGCACCATTTATCAATCATAATTATATATATAATATAATCATATAATAATATTAGTATATAATATATATAATAATAATATATATATATATATATTATATATATAATATAATATTTAATATAATATATACTATACTATAATACCTATATATATATATAGTAGTCATTATATTAATATATATCATAATTCTATTATATATATTATATTAGTATATATTATATATTATCTTATAGCTATATATATAATATATACATAATATATCTCTATATATATATACATTACTCTATATATAGTTACTAATGCCAGCTATCCGCTTTCATGTCATGGTAAATAAGTAAAATATAAAATTCAAATTTGTTTACAATCAGCAATAACATCTTTTGCAACTTTTAAAAAAAAATACTGATTAAAAACAAGATTAAAATTTTAGCCATACCCTAGCACCAGCGTTGCGTCGCGCAACCGCGCCCTCAGCCCTAGCCCGAGCCCACATGCCGGCTCTTTGCTTGCCCCGGTTTGAGTGCCTGGCCTCTTTCCAGCAAAATACCACGTGCGCGTTTGAAACTTCGCTGATGATCTGCGTTTTACCTGCGGATTTATATTTATCTGGGTTTTCGTTATTTTCTTATAGACGAATTAAGCAGCTACAATACGAGTTGTGGTTGAGAGAATGGAAGTGGGCCCACCGTCGACCTCAGCCCGCAACGAATACTTACAATCGATAGCAGGACAGTTTTTAGCCCAAAGCGACTAGCTTAGCATTAGGACAGACTACACTTAATTAAGTTTCAAGTTTCATAATTGCACACTCAAAAGAAATATTTCAATCGCGTGCCTACTGCTTGACTATTTGGCCTCTGTTGACTAATGAGTTTGCTGACCACTGCCCTTATAGCCATTCAAAATAAAAAAAATTACATCTAGCCCAATTAATTAACCAAAAAAAGTTGAAAATAGGCCATTTAAATTTTTTTATTCTTAATTTCTCAACTATACAATATAGTATACCTACATAATTATACTAGTATTATATATATACTATATATACAATATATATATATATATATAATATAATATATATATATATATAAGTATTAATATATATAGTTTATATTATAGATTTTTTTTTTAGTAAAATTATATATAAAGTAAATAAAATAAATTGCGTTAACCGATTTTTAAGAAAGTTATCATGATTAAAGGGAAAAGGACGAATGTAAGGACGTTGTTTAAAACGGCCCCACAAATACACCCAAGCGAATAAACACGCAAAATAAAGAGCTTTACTTACTTGTAGTTTATTCAAAAATACAAACTGGGAAGTAGGTTAATATATTCTCGGTATCCATTTAATGGCAATAAGAAAAACGCGTCAATACAATTAAGGTACAATTTTACTTATAAAATACATACGATGTCCAAGGTCCATTCTAGTGATGGGAACTATCGATAGTACTAGCGCACTATCGATAATTTTAACTAGTAATGGGACCTATCGATAATTTTTTTTAACTATTGATAGTACTATAGATAGTATTATAACTATCAATGGTTTTTGTTTAGCTCATTCTACGCTGCACAAATAACATCAATTTGTTGGAGTAAAGGCCTGAATCGCCATCAATTTAACACGAAAAAACTAAAAAAGTGTTTTTGGGAGATAAGAAAATAGAGAGTAGTCATGTCAAAACTCAACTAAAAGTAAAAGCTAAGAAACGCTCTTCAAAATTTTCATGTCTTACGAGATGCAAAACGTTCCGAAAAATCTAAAAATTGCTTTCACCTTAAAACTTGTAAGAAATGTATTGAAATGAGTTTTAAACACAATAAAATAAATAAATTAATAAAAAAAAAAACTCTAGAAAAGCCTCAGGAGTTATGGAAGCTCCGAATTCCTTATCAGTAACACCGACCTCATGCGAAGCAGATTTTCATGAAACTTTTTTGTTTGAAATGAGTTGTAAGAAAAAAAAACTCGAAAAATGACCATGAAATAAGTTATAAAGTCTCTTCTAATCTGATATTTAAGAAAAGCATCCACATCGATCTAAATATCTTATCTTTAACTGAAATATGAAAATTCTATCTTACTGACAGATGCTTTAATTTTTTTACTATTTATTTCATAGGATTATGGTGTCGGTTTATGTACCATGTATTTGCATTCATTTTCAAGTCTTATTTTTTGGTTTTCATTATTTAAAACTGGAATCCGTTTAAATTTAATAAAGCCCCGCAATATATAATATTATAATTATATATAACCGTAGTAGTTATATAATTACTATAATATATAATATAGTATAGTATACTTTATATCATATATATATAGATATATATCTATATATATATTATATAATTAGTCTGTATCTACTATACTATAACTAATACTATATATATATAAGATGCGCATTTTTCGGTTTTAGACATAGCGCGCTAGCGAGAGCTGCCTAATGCCATTTTGCAGGGGCAGAGAGGCAGATGAGAGAGAGCGAGAGAGAGAGCGAGAGAGAGCATTGCAGACGAAGAGAAGATGAGAGAGCAGGAGAGAAATCTTGTTAGCCTCATACTTATTGTTTGTCGATAATATACACTGCAGATGAAAATTATCTATTTATTAAAAACAATATAAAACATTTTTTCGAATTCGCCTCCTATAACGATGATAATCAATAATAATCTTAATAAATAATGCCTATCAATGCAATAATAAATTCTCAATCTGACTTAAAAATAACAGGTAAACATAATTATAAAAGACGCATCCTACGAGTCTATAATAGACTCTGTAAAATAAATACATGGTAATACATCCAACTATATTAAATGCACGATAGAAACTAATAACATCTCGTAATACACAATCCATTTATCATAATCAATAATTTAGGGGTTTAAAATAGATAGAGTTTCTTGGAATTTGCAGTCTAAAAGCATTAAGCAAAAAAAATAATTTGCTTAAATATTCCGGTTTTCCACAGTAAAAAAAAATAAATATATCACGAAAAAATATAGTTTAATATATACATATCACGGAATAAACTAAAGAAGGCGTTCTGTTGCTTAATATAGAACTAGTCGTATTTTATTTCGATCACTATTACGGCACAAACACAGGTCCCAAGTGTCAGTCAACGCTTGACTCATGCGCCCTGATCGCACTAAGATCTTGCATTCAAGAATTTATTGTGCATCGATCTCACGGAGCAGAGCCTACCATGTGGGTTATCGCAAAACTATGTAACCACCACCACCACACATTGATACAAATCCACTAGCGACTTCTACCAAGAAACCCTTTTTCGATGGTAGTCCGACGTGATCCTTCGGTTTTCCCCGTGACACGGTTCCTCTCAATGACGGGAATCGTTGGGAGATGGTGGGTGCGGAAGCTGCACGATTGTTGGGGTGGGGGGGGGTACATAATGGGGGGGGTTGGTGACTTGCTTCACGGGGGGGGTGGTGCTTACAGAGGCCTAACCGATCTAATAAAGAGATGGGGCACCACAATAAGAAGACTTGTGTCCGCTGATGGTGACCGGGGAATGGAACAGAAAGCTAGGGTCTGCGATTGCCCAGCATATTAAAGTGCGACCATTTCGGCGCAGAGAACAAATCAATGAAACTAGCAGCTAGGAGGGGCATACATTCCTCCTATATAGAGGAGAGAGAGAGAGCCAGATGAAGCCAGATGATGAGTAGAGAGAGAGAGAGGAGACGAAGAGCAGGAGATGAGATGAGAGAAAAGGAGAAAACAGAGAGAACAGAGAGAGAGAGAGAGAGAGCAGAGAGGAGAGAGAGCATGAGAGAGATGAGATGAAGAGATGAAGAGAGAGACGAAGAGATGAGAGAGTGTATGACGAGTAGGATATGTGTGGAGATGAGTGTATATCTACGGAATGCCACACCAGAGCAGGACTGTCTGAGTAGTAGAGGCAAGCATAATATAGCCTCTAATTAATTCAAATTTCTCAATTACCTCCTTCGATAGAGACTATAATATATATGAAATCTTCTCCAGTTAGAAGATGCCTATAAAAAACAATACTAATCAAAAACTAACTAAGACAAATTCTAAGTTATCATCATATGTGCTTACATGTGGCTTTTTAATTATCCGCATAATTAATTATTCGTATAAAGTTTTAATAAATATAAATATACATAGTTGTGAGTCTACCGAGAAAATGAAAACATGTCGTAAAATATACGATAGATGTGATGTATACAATCTATTAGGATATTAAATCGGATAAATGCACAATAAAAATATGCACGTTTTCTTTTCTTTTGAGCGTGTTACATCGGAATTGCTGTTGTATCTTGCCATTCTCCATATTAAATATTTGAGACATTGAAAAACTTTAAAATAGGATTTAACATGTTTACTATGATAAATGTCTAATGTGATATTTTTTTGCTTTTCCTAATTTCTGCTATTTGCTTAGCTTATGCGTGAACCAGATTTCTTCTTTGTACGTAAAATTAGTGCCCGGCAAAGATGCAAACAAGCTCTATGCAATGAAAGTTTTAAAGAAAGCGACGATTGTCCAAAAGAAGAAGACTACCGAACACACCAAAACGGAAAGACAAGTCCTCGAGGCCGTGAGACAAAGCCCATTTCTTGTCACTCTTCATTACGCATTCCAAACTGATGCCAAACTGCACCTCATACTAGGTAAGTTCACTTCATTTAGGACTTTCAATAATGCATATCAATTATTATTTATTATTCTTTGTTTTCTTCTTCTTCGTTCTTTATTCTTTCTTATTTTTATTTTTTGACTAGTAGTTGTAGTTGAAAAAAGTAGTGTTAGTGCTACAACAGTTTTTTATTATTATTTTAAAGGAAACTATTATATTCCGTGGGTAAATAAGTTATTGAAAGTAGCAGTGGAAAAGAATTGTTGCAATACGCGTCACCGTAACAAAATCCATTCACTTCCACGAGTTCAACCAACAGACCATCCTCCAGATAAAATTCTCTATATATATATATATATATATATATATAATATATAATATATATATTTATATATATTAATAATATCTTATGATATAATATATATATATAATATATATATATTAATATATTTGATAAATATAATATATATATAATATATATATATTATATATATATAAATAATAATATAATATATATATATAATATATATAATATATAATAATATTATGTAATTATATATAGTATATAGTATGTATATACTATTAGATCATACATTCTGTAAACAACGCCTACATAATAAAAAAATTGGAGATAATATAATGAAAGCGTTACATTACTATGTGTTATATCAAGTAGTCTAGGTCTTTACAAGATAATGTATTTACTGCAGTACACAAAACTGAAGTTATTATAGTATAAAAATAATATTATATAAGCTATATATATTATATATAATATAATATACTATAGTATATTATAAAGTATAGTAGTATATTATATATTAATATATTGATAACATAGTCATTATAACTTTATAGCTCTTATAGAATAGGAAAGTCAAGAATAACTTGTCACTTCGGATATAATATAATGTTAGTAGGTGGGAATCAGGGGGGCGAGAGCACGATCCAGTTTACTTCCGTTACTCTAGAGCTGAACGATAATTTAATGATCTGGACTAACAGAGAGTAAAAGTAATCGGGGTAAGTAGTCAGGGAAGAGTTGGTGGAGTAACGGGATTCGTTACTTTTATTTTCATGATGTAGGCTGAGATCTCCACCGAACCAGATACTTCCCGTGATGCTATATTCCTCCGTTCCTCTTAGTCCGAATCTCTCAATTCAATATTAGTTATGGGCGGAACGTTATTCTTGGTTAATGATTAGTAGGGATAGTTGCACCACAAAATTAGAACACACACACTGCGGGTGCAAGCCAAAAAATCCGGATTGTAGATAGAGGTTACTCTTACACTACACATGTTAATAAATAAGCCATTATACGTGAGAATATTCGGTATATGTCAGTATACAATGTCGCTAAAATATATAAACGGTTCATAGAATATACATTCATTGGCGGCGTAATACTCCGTTGCAATAAATATAGAAGTAGACGGCCATGCAGATAATATGAGTAATGAGAGTAAATATTAACATTCCGAAGCTTGACTGCACATTAAGGGAATCTATCTTAGTATTACTCAATGAACACATATGTATCTTATATAGCATATTAGAGTAAGGGTAAATATAACCACTGGTAATAGGTATATGTATGTACGTGTTAAATAACTACTATCGCTCTAAGATGTGTTTTCAAAGCGGTGAGATTACCCCCCCCCCAGTTGGGAATATATGGATTGGTAGGGAACATATATCGGTATTGGCAGCATACGTTTTATTGGTACTAATTACTTATATATTACAGCTCGCTTATTTAGTTTCACCTACGAGTATAAATAAAACACCCACGATGAGAAGGGTGAATATATATATATGATATATATAGACATATATAATATTCTGAAATTTCTATTGTACCAAAGGACGCTTATTGCCCAGACATGGAGGCAACTTTAGCATCATACCCTCTACGACTCTACTCTACCTTTCAACTTTGACATAATCTAGAAGCCAAGATGAAAATTACAGACTTACCTACTTATATAGGTATGCAGCTTGATTGCCATGTACGTCATAGATACATGAACAAGAATCTTTATAGTATCACGGTACTTATTTATCAAGTAAACTTTTAAATTAGATTCCCGGTTCAAGAATATATTAAATAATTTTTTTTATCTAAATAAACCAGTATTTTTTAAAATTGTCTTATATGTTGCTTGTATTATATTATAAAATTTAAACTCGGAGCGAACAGAAAGTAGCAAAAGGAGAAATAAATTAATGGAAAAAAAAACCCTAACTCTAATCATATAATTGAAAATAAGTGCACAATGGAGAGATGAATGGTATTTTATACCTGAATTAATAAGGTGTATATTTTTAGTTTTAAATTTACAAGTAACCAACACGATTAGGAATGCAGCAAACGAGGTACGGAGATCCATACAAAGCAAGGTATATATACTAGTGCTTAGATTTTTCTGCCCAGCCAATATTATGGTACGTAAATTAAATTACCAATTGTTGAAACGCTGTAATTAAGTTATTAAAACAATTGCTCAGCTGAGGAGGATAGTAAATTTGTAATTTGTAGGGATAATTAATGATAGAGCATGTTGTATGTGGAAAGTTCTTTTAATAGTACACAAACGCCGATTAAATGTACAGTAATACTGGAATGGCGAGATACCGCAATAATATCGTGTTAAGAGACTAATAGATGTAAGCCGGAAAAAGTAACGGACTGCTTTCGTTTACTTTTACTGATTTGCCATAGTTCAAACGAAAGAAGAACGGAGCGCCCAACTCCGCAACTAAAGATTAACCGGATTGATCTTTTTTCCATATGTAGGACGGTTAAACGGCGAATTACCTATTTTTGGCAGATTGATGTACGAATGCCCCACAATACTCAGTATTATATGTACGCTATATATATAGTCTATATTATATATATGTAGCGTGAATATATATTTATAGATTATTACTTTTTATGAATGATGATAATAGATCATAGTATAAAGAATAAATAATATATTACTCTCACCTGCTAAATATATATTAACTTCGCTTGATTAGTGCCTCAGCTTATGGTATATTATATTTAATAGATGCTGTTTAACCCGATATAAGAGACGAGTATTAAGGAGGGGGCTAGTATGATGATATATGATATTAATCCTTGGAGGAGGGATAAACCCATTTGCATGAAAGGTGATGCAGAGGACTAGGGGTGCTGCTGAAGTGCGCGATAGGAGTTTTGGTTATTTGGACGCAACTTCGAGGAGGTTCTGGTTGTCTCATAAGGTGTTAAATGAAACAGGAATATAAGCCGTGTGAAGAGACATGGAAATTTTGAGATTGTAGGAGAAAATAGGGTGTGATAGATCTAAGGATGGCAAATCTGTTTCACAAGACGTGGCATATATTCATTTGGGCGAGATCCGGGTAGAGTGTTGAAAAGAAATAATAATTTGTGACGGTCAATTGTGAATTGGTTGTCTATGTGGTTCTTTGCATTTGTTTTCTTGTTTCATTGGAGAGTATAACGGTCTATCTTTTAAAGTGAGTTGAGGCTGGTCGGAAATGGGTTGCGCTAGGAAAACGAAAAGGCCGGTTGCGAGAACTCTGATCGGAGATACGTAAGGAATCGAAAGTCATTGCAAGTTGGAGGCACAACCATAGATAGCATAAGTTCATTTCGCAAAGGGGAAACAAATAAATTCTGAGAGAAAATACAGAAATTGTAGGCCAGTTAGTGGCTCCCCTTCCAGAGATTCTATGAGGCGGGCGTAGTGAGAATACCAAAATGCACCTGTTGCAATTGTGGCGGCAATGGGCTATGGACCCAGTCTGAGTTGAGGCGACGACTTGAAATGAGGCGGATTTCGAAGTTTGGTAAAAGGGAGGTACATAACGGTATGTGGGCTGATGCAAAGGGGATGAACCCTACATTGACAAAAGGGATGCCTACATGATGTGCCCAAAGTAGGGCACATCCAGGCGTGCGGATCGCTGCGGAAGCCTATACAGTTAGATATTTTTAGTGCGAACAATCTTTGCACGGGCCAGTTCGCACTTTTAAGAAGTAATGAGGGCGGAGAGAGACATGAATGGTACAGGGTTCTGGAAGGGTGCGCTGAGTATATTTTATTAGTATTATCTTTTCTATTTTTAGGTCTGGGTGCGGTCCTGGCTCTGGGCGTACTTAACCTATTCTATTTCCCCACGCATATTACGTCCCCTATCCTCTCCCCTTCTGGTGTGGATAATGTAAAGAGGTGAGTGGTGCCGCAAGAGGGAAGTGACAGTTAGATCGGTGGAGTAAAAGAAGAAGACAGGAGAGACTATATGTTATTTTAAATATATAGATTAGACTAAGATTATTTTTGACGAGTAGTATATAATATATATATAATTATATATAATATATTAGATATACGGTTATAAATTTAATAAATTACGAAAGTAATGCTAATATATAGTAAATATTAGTGCGTATATAACCATATCTAAGTAATATGATTAAGGAGATGTATTTAAAACTCTCTCGTTACTCTACCCCCTCTACTGTCTCTCCTGACTCTACTCTCTCTCTCTCTTCTCTCTCTCTCTCCAACCTACGTTCTCTTCCTCCTCATGCTCTCTCTCTCGTCTCTCTCTCTCTTCGTGAGTTGTAGCTCTTTTCTATCTTATCCACAGTTATTGCTGATATTTCATTGCAGCATAGTGAAGCCGTCACAGAGTGGGTGCGAAAACTAGAGACGGAGAGTAGTATCAAGTAAAAAGTAAATTCTGCCTTCGCAAACTCCGTTGAAGCTAGTGCTTCCGACAACACACACACAACCACACACACACACACATATAATATATAATATAAATAAATACAATATACAAAAACATTCAATTATAATAATAATACGCTTATTATTATTGGCTCTATATTAAACCACGGATCAATTAAATATATCTTATCCATATTATCCTTATTATCATAATATATAAGGACTTTCAACCTCGTGAGTGATATATATAAAAAAATAAAGTGATAGTAGTAGTACTACGCCGTACACTTAAGCTAGTAGGTACTACTGGAATATATAAAATATGTAATACGATTATATATATTATTACTGACATTCTAAGTATATAAAGATAGTTAGGGATATAAAAGGAAGTAATAGGTTAAAATAGTGCCTCACTTTTAGTAAGGTTCTATAATATAGGAGTGTTAGATAATAATATAGGTTTGCTAAGCATAACAGAATATATATCCCCCTACCACTCTCAATGGTTATGGGTAGTATATATACGTATTATTGTATTGAGCCTGTTTTCCAGAGGATCAAAAGGAAACGGGGGCCAGGTCAATTTATGAGAAGCGAGGGAGAGACTCACGTACATCATAGTCCAAACGAACGATAGGATCCTGAGTAGAGTGATGATGCAATGATAAGGAAAACCAAATTGATGTTCAGAGATAATGCTTGTGAAGCAATATCCGTGGAGAGTTGCGAGACCGGAAAGTTTATAAATAATGGGATATGATATTGTTATTCAGCAGAATTCAAATACCATTCTGTATGTTCTAGGGTCAAAATTGCCAGAAGAATGTGCATCCAGTGTTAAGAGAGATAGTTTCTGTGACGGCAGGAGAGTTGTCGTGCGGTTTATGGGTGTAGGGGGATCCTTCGAGGGCATACAAGTTGTGGAACAAGGCGGAAGTTAGGGACGATAAAAGCTCCGTTTGTTTGGTTTGGTTTAATCGAAATTGTGTGAGACCACCTATCAATCCAGACTGAGTGTATCTAATGAGGTGATATATGTGTTGGGTTGCTTTCGGATAGTAGAATGGTGGTTGTGGTGGCTTGATGTACGCCTCCCTCGTTATATGACTTCCTTTAGAAGGCCTTCTGTTTTCGTTGCATCTTTGAGGAAGATTCTATTAGTGTGGTATTTGTGTATTTATTAGAAAGTGATTTTCGCCCGATGGGTGCCAAGTTGGAGAGGTCGACATATGATTTTGCCTCATCATTCGTAGAGTGGATGGAACGGAATTGAGGTGAATTGTTTGTAATATTGGTGAATGCTGCGTGGAGTTGTTTATTGTTGTGGAAGTGCATGTGCCCCGGCGCATCGGAGTCTAAAAGTATGTGTATCAGGTTTCTTGTTGTGCAGCGATTGGAAAGGTGGTATGTTGGCGTCTGTGTGTTTGTGGCAATTGTGAGATGAGCGTAGCCGTCAAGTTGTATTCCCTTCTCCAAGTAATCATTTAGGGCTTCTTTTCAAGGCTGGGCTCTTAGTGCACAGGGTCCTATATGGCAATGTGATTTCAATATCAGTAGACTTACAGATGATGTGTTCCGGTGCCAAGTTCGCGATCTTGTCCGGCGGGTAATGGTGAGCTTTAAAGATAATTGTGTTTTTTTAGATGATTTGTGTTGAGCTGAGGCGGACATTTTTTCGGGGGTGTTTTTTCGTCATGCCATCGTTATTTGAAGCTCTAGTATGAGTGTATTGTTGAAAGTGTCGCAGGTTTGTGGCCGATATAAGGTTTCTTATGGATAAATATATAAGTACTACAGTGAAAATGATCAGTATATATTTGATTTCTCTATATCTACATTATAAATAATAATATATAGTATATAACGAAAGACTTAAAATATCTATATAAAAATAATAATAGATTTATTCATAATACTAGAGTAAATATATATTATATTATATATATAATATATATATTACTATATATGATATTTATATATATATTATACGTTATATATTATATTATATATAGTATTTTATATATATGCCATGTATATAGTAAATATATAATCAAAGCTGATAAAATATAATATAATACTACCTAATAGTATACTATATTTCAATAACTATAGATATATTATATACTTTATATAGATTAATATATATAATATTGAGTATTATAATATATAACTTTACTACAATTATACCTAAGGGTATGTAAATATATATAATGTATATATACGTAAAGTTGCTCTCTTTTTATACTAATACTATACACAATGAATATATATATATAAACTATACTATATCATATATACAATATATTATAATCGAATTAATAGTATGATACTAAATTTTGCTCAACTTTCCCTTGATAACTAGCTATATATATATAATATACTAATAATACTACTATATATTGGTAGTATAACTATATGTATTTAAGTATAACCTAAATGATGAACATATCATAAGATAATATATATATAAATGAAAATTTACGAGTTTTAAAAACCCAGTGTAGTAATTCAGGTGTGAAATATGTATTTTTATATTTGTACAAAATCCCCTTATGTATTTTGGGGATTATTCTAAATAAATAAAACTGGATAAACGGTTTTAACTTTATTCCGAGACTATTGCGAAGTCCACATCTTTTTCTTTGCTTTTTACATGCTTTGCTTTTAACTTTGGAAGAATCATAATATATTTACATTATTTATTATTTGACTCTCATAGTCTCTAGGTGTTTTAAAGCATTCAAACATATATTTGTCAAGTGTTAGCTTGATTTTTATACCAAAATGTCTTATCTATTGTGACTCGATATTTGCGAACTGATGCTAAAAGGAACCCATCTCCTGTACCTGCAAGAATACACCTTCAAGTGTATGTTTCTGTTTAAGCTATATTTCAAAAGTTTATTCAGTAAACTATATAGATCCTTTATTCAAGCCTATAATAAATTTCTTCAATTACTGATAGAAATATTTAATGCTGCAGAGCAGACGCGAATCTGAGAAAGGAAAAATCGAAGATAAATATACCTTTGTTTTATTTGGGTTTGATATTCGCTTTATATACCTGCAGTGTTTTTTTTTTAAAAATTGTTAATCTTTATCATGGGCATTATGAAAGTTGCAATACCGGTCAATAATAATTGTTTCATTTAATTAACTTTCAACGAACATGATCTGCTTGTACTCACAGTAACGGTGTAAATCTACACAAAAGAATTTAAATTATTTTCCAAATCGTTTTAACTCCATTGTTACTAAAATGTTACTAAAACTAATTTGCGACGAATAGAAAATGGAACAGACTAACATAAAATAGACTTTTAAGCATAAATCTCTTTTCATTTACCTGCGACTCTTATTTGAATGAAAACGTTAAAAGTGTCGAAATTATGTTCAATATTCTTCCAAAATTGTCTTTTTATATATCTTAGACATTTTTATTGTTAGTCATACCATTCGCATGATAGATGAACGACTAGGCGTAAACTGATACTCTTTGAGGGTAGGAATATCACTCCAGGCTCCTGATAATTACTCTTTCTTCAATCTTATACGGGAAAAAGAAAATTTTCGTATACATATAAATGGAAATAAGCTCCAAAAGTATACACTTGTACTCCCACATTACCACCCGAGAAATTCTCTGACTGTTCAATCTCGTCCTCTCTCTCTCTCTCGGTCTGTCTTCGTATCTTTCTCGCGTCTCATCTCTCTCTACTGCCTCTCTCTCTCTTCATCTCTGTCTCTGCTCGTCGTCTCATGCTTTCTTCCTCATACGTCGCTCTTCGTCTCCACCTCCATCACTCTAATCGGATCTCCTTCTCTCTCTCTTCTCGTGTACATCTCCTCTGCGACTCGTGCGTCGCTACTTACCTTCTCCTTCGACTCTCTCCTGCTGTCCTCTTCTCTCTCTCTGCCGATTCTCTTCTCTCTCTCTCTCTCTCTCTCTACTATATATAATAATTATACTGTCTATATAATACATAGTAACTATTGTATTAGCACTAATATTATACCTATCGTATCGTTAACTATATCTACACTATATATGATTAGGATATAACAAATAATATCTACCGTATGTGAATAATTAGGTGTATAGTAAATAAAATATAGTGGATACATGATTGAAAGTACTCATAATTGCGTAACTTTCTCGCAGTTGCATAATATAGCGTATTACAGATAATGATACATATTATGATAATTAATGATGAGTCTATTATTCGTAGGTATAGTAATATAGTTATAGAATGTTAGCGTTATAAATTATGTGCTCTATATAGTTAATAATATGATCTATTCAAATATTTAGTTATTATCGGGATATAAATATATTATTATAGCTATTAAGTAAACATATAATATTATTTATTTAATATCATTGCCATATAATATATAATATATATTATACGATACTCGTTGCAGATTATGTGAGCGGAGGAGAACTTTTTACTCATTTGTACAATCGCGAAAAGTTCGTAGAGAGGAAGAAGAAAAAGTCATATAAGAAATCAGATTATATGTCGCTGGAGAAATCATCCTCGCACTGGAACACCTCCATAAGTGCCCACAATTATTATTTAATTACAAAGTAAAATCAGTAATCTATATTATTTTATTATTTTAATTATTATTATTAATTAAAAACTATTGGTGACTTATACATCCTTCTTTTTTTCTCTCTCTTATAAAAGAAAATCATACCTAATGCAGGATATTTGAACCTTAAAACATTGAGGTTTACTATCATTCATTGTTTATAAGAATGGAGTTCTTCATAATATCAAAATATATCTTCCAATTTTATTGGTTATTAATATGCTGTAGGTTTCGCTGTTCCCAGTGTCCCTTTTTAGAGTTAGACCAATTTATTTTATAACCCTTTACTTTAACAATCGCAGAAAGATTCTTTAGTCATATTATAATTAGAATTAAAGTTATTAAATTACGTGTGTTTGCTAAGCGAAATGATATAATATAGGGAATGATAAACATCAAAGTAGATAATTTTCCGTATGAGGAGTTTATATATATAATATATATTATAGGTATAGGGACCTACATACCTCTTATTATAATCAGGTCATAGTATAGCTAAGATTATCTTGATACTATATCCAAAGGATATATAGTATGCTCTACCTAGATAGAATAATAGCTTTGATATGATATAGCTCACAAATATTATCTTCATGATGTATTCACTATAAGATAAACTATAGTAGGATCATAGGTGTCGTTATATATTAATATATACATACTCATAGCAGATGAGATATATTAGCAGTGATCCTACACCCTTCTTCTTAGCAGTACTACTATAATAGTAAATACAGAATACATCTTATTACTAAATTTCCTATAATACTATATATATAGTGATATAATATATCAAAGGTTGAATGATAATATATATATAAATTTAATAAAATACATTATAAAATATTAAGAATGAAATAATAAATATTATTTGTGATGATCTAGTTTATATATATTTATATTAAATATAATATATAGGTAAAGGTATAGCTCTCTGCGGGAGGTACCCTATATATATATAAAGGGCATATAGATATAATTGTTTACCGCGTTATGAGCCTAGTTTCGAATACTCGGTAGATTCCCGTATAGCAGATATATAAGTATGACCTAAGAATAATAAATAGCGCAGGGAGAGTACTTTTTTAATATATATATAATTATATATACTATATATATATATATTATATAGTAGTAATAAAATATATATATATATAATCTAATATAGTAAGGTATAAATATATATATAACACTATATATATTTATATATAAAAAAAATAACACCCACATATATACACCAAATAACCAAAACACAAAAAACCTACTAAACACACCCTTACAATACAAATAAACCACTAAAAAAATAATATAATAATAAAATAAAAAAAAAACAAAAAACAAATACAAATAAAAAATAAATAAAAAACCCAGACATAAAAAAAAAAAAAAACCACAAATACCATAAAAAACAAAAATAAAAATAAACAAAAAAAAATATAAAAAAAAAAAAAAAAATACAAAAAAACAAAAACTAAAAAACAACAATACATCTAAAAAAATTAAAAAATAAAAAATACAAATAAGCCCATAACACATAACGCTCAATACATAACGAACCTCTCCAAATCCTATAATAAAATCCACCTCAAATAACCCCTACAAAGGAGAAAAACAGAGCAGACAATGAAATAACCGAAAACCAGAACTAAAATTTATTAATAAATACAATGAGTCAAAGGCACAAAATAAATAATACAAATTATAAAAGAATACCATTACAGATATATATAATAAATATATCAGCCGGATTGATCACATACGACAGAATAAATTACAAATATGCACAGCTCTATAGACATTTCTAGAATCGTTTCCATGCTACTACAAACCGTCTAATTAAAGACCCACAGAGAGGCATAAAAACACCCAAATCAATATCCCGTCCCACGCCTCTTTCACAAACACCACACACAACAGCGCCCTACCAAGCCTGAATACTACCTCAGAGAATACAGATCATCCAACAGGCAATCATTGGATGGCTCACTAGTGGAGGCCGCGACATTAAATATCCACGAAACGTCTATTGGACACAACGCAAGTCACAACTCCTCACGATTGTTAGAGACATTCTGACCCACGCTTAGCCCCACACACAATCTAGGATAGAATAGATAGATCGACTACACTCTAGCTAATATAACAGGAGAATATTACATACCTCCCCGTCAAAAACATGTAAACCCGATATCCGTTAGAAAGCTACAAGAGGGAAAGGCGTACCGCAAATCCTCCGTAACCGCACCACACGGGACAAGGAAAGGGTAACAAAAAATAAATCAGCATAGCCAAGTAAACACCCCACCCCAATGTCCCAGCAGGCACCACGCGATTCGTCTAGGAGAACAAGTACGACAAAAAACATTTTCCCGTTAGATCCCACGCAAATCCAACCGTATTTACTATCTACGCTGAAGCGGATAAAGCACCATCTATGAGTCCTCTACACACGACGAGAGCAGACCAGAAATCCGAAGTATATATGTAAAATGTTGCAGCATACGTCGAGAACCGTACGTCCGTACATGGCGTGAAAGTGGAGTCTACTCACTAAGCGCGGATCATAACCACGGTATAGCCCCGGTCGTAAATTATAGAATTAGCAAGCAAGTACAATCCAATGGATTGTGCCAGATGTGATATGGCTGTTTTTCATCATGACTTCGTTCTTAACAGCGTCGCCCAAAGCCCAATTCGAGGTGCGAACAGAAGTATTAGCTAGTCTAGTAAGCTTATATGATGGCCCATGAAGGGCTTCGCTGTTTAGGACATCCTTACACCCATTCCTTGTGCATCACGTTCACAAGAATCTATGAGGATTATAATGGTTCCTGTCATTATAATTCAGTGAACAGGCGGCATCAGACTATGGTATCGACGTGTTGCTCCGATGACCGTTAGTGCACTAATACAAAATGCGTCCGCTCTTCAAACTACAATAATTGAGCATAGAAGAGGTTTGTCTAAAGTGATTACGTGTTCTGAGTAAAGAGATAGATTATCCCCACACATACCGGTAAAATTCCGCAAGAAAAATAAACATCTCTATCACAGGAAGAATATACCTACCCATAGATCTATAGTGTCTCGAGAAAGATATATTTGCAACACAAGCACTCTTACTTCAAGGAAGGGATGAACACCGCGTTTGTCAAATGTTGTCACTTTAGACATCAATCACCCAACAGCGTATCTACAAAACGGAAGTGAAAAGCACAAGAGATTACTCGTATCCGCGTTGGCGATGCTATCACCTGTTTTATCGGAGAGTTAATTCGATAACCCTAGACAGTAGAGGTAGTCATGAACTCCCCTGAGTATATGGAGTTCCTAATGCTCGCTGATCTAAGATATAAGATTTTAAGTACTACCCTTTGATTACCCTTATGGAGCCAGATTCTAGAGATAGCGGAGTCACTAATTAGATCAGGTAGTTGTACTGAGTCAGTTAATTTGCATACCAGTATCCATTCACGATCGCCCGAAAGAGAGATTAATAATACCTCGCAGGAGAGTGTCGCAAAGAGCAGATAGAGATAAATTGAACTCACCAGGATCGTAAATGTAAACTTGTCCAACTACACAAGAGGAGCGACAAGCTCGATTCGTCCACAGCTTATGCAGCTAGCTTTATGCTTATCAGTGATGAACTTCGTCGCACCTTCCTTGGTAGCAATGAATATACCTCCTCACGTGAAGCAGTTCTATATTGCGGTCAAAAAATATGTTTCGAGCCCAGTAAGCCCTCCAAAGCGTACTACAACCTAGGCATGACAGAACAAGGCACTACTTATACCAGGTCGAGGACCAAGTAGTCATACCAGCAAAAACAGCGCAAAAAATCTCAAATCCATTAAGAAAGAGAAATGTCTCGGCGACAACAATGACGAAACACCAGCACACCTACGACAAGATAAAAAACCCATGAGGAGATGCGTGCATTGAACCTAACGGTCTCTCAAGGAACGAGAAAAGAACCCTCGCTGAACAAGTATCAAAATTAAACAGTGACGCGTGACAGATGAGGTGCAAGAACAATTTCAAAGGCATAGTATTAGAGAGGATGATAGATTCGTGTTGGAGGGAGCAATAGCACTTGAAGCTCTATGGCCCGTTAGTACATAAACCTAAGCTTGCAGTCGATACCAGAGAGCTCTAGAGACCTGCGAGGCTCAGGGGAAGCCAGAGCTAGCATCCGGTTGGACCAGTAGATAAGCGAATTCGCACCGTCTGGCCACGCAAACAACGTGTAGATGCAAGTGTCCTACTAGCATGTCAAGCTCATGCCAGCTGACAAACCGGCACTGACCAAGACCTTCAGTGAACTCCGGATGTGCCAGTGGTATCTGCTTCGTCCTCCAATGACTTTCCTCATCTCACAAGATTGGCAAGTCATACGTGCTCCGGATCATGCAGCGATAGCCACGTTCTGAGTCGCATGATCACGGAACAAACCGGAACTGGACGGCGCCTACTAACCGCTCGGGAACTCCAGTTTTAGCAAACTTGGTGGAGTGTGACCTAAGACAATCCTTATTCCACTCGGAGACGATCTAGATCTACCAAGCTACATGCGTAGTCGCAGATCCTCCTGGCATTGTATGGTAGCATGATATATTAGACGACATCACTTAGTAGCCGCACTAAAACAGATAAGCACAAGCATCTGAAGGGAAGGATCTACAAATGGCCACTTCTTGCAGACACTTCTGAAAGTGCATTCACTAATAACCACATCACTCCGTGAGAAAAGAGACTACGTTTAAAACTCCCATCTCCATCTCGTCGTTACAGAGAGAGGACAGTATATCTAGATGGCGGAAAAGTTCAGACGCCTTAAGAACATGTATTATATGTTCAGACGTTAAACTATGTACTATTATCTGCATATTAATCTTAGCAAACGGGACTAAACAGGCGAACATCGAAGGAAAGAAGTAAGAGTAAAAAAATGTAGAGATTGTTTAAATCCATCGGGGTATACCGAAGGCTAACGACCCAGTGGCACGAGCTAATGTCGCTACCTTCGCTGAATAGCAGCTATAGTGGAATACCACACCACTGATACATAACTATGAGTAGTCTAGCTCGATCATGAACGTCTTATGCCAGAAACTAGTCGGTGTAAAGACGATAGTCTCAGCTTATTAGGCACAAATACTTAGCTGGCGGAGTCGAAAGGAGCCAAACCTAAGTTAATACTAGGTCTTAGGTCAATATGATGTGTAACCGAGACGAATAAAATTCTAGGACCGCTACTATACTGTGAGCCCATTTTCAGAAGAACGGAGGTAGTGACTAGACTTATTCCTATGTGACCGGTACTTTGAAGAGAGAGGACATAAATGCCGTAGGGATACTTTCCCACGTGACAGGAGAAAGAGTGGGAATTAAAGACGATTATAGTAGAAAAAAGAGTTTTACCAAAATTTGGATCACTAAAGGATGCACTCGTTTTGCGAACACTGTTACTCTGATGGAACAGGACGCCCCGAGCGAAGATACACGAGAAGATTGGAACCGTATCCGTCATTTGAGTAACGTTGGAGGTCGTCTCGTGCGGTCAAGATCAGTCACACCCATGGAACTCAACTTCACATCAGCTACAGATCTAGTGTATCGAGTAATTTAGAAAGCTGTCTCCTAAGTTATGATCTCTCGTTACAATCAAACTCCCACGTCCAAGTGTTGAGGGAACAGGAAGTCCAATAAGGATGGCTCTACTGCAGAGCTCAGAATTGGACGAATATTCTACAGGTTGTCGTAGACAGAAAAACTTATGCACTAATTCAATAGATCCAATAAGAAGTGAGAGTAATAGGTTATAGGAGAATCCCTTCAGTTTATGCAAGCGATCCGAGCAGTAACCAGACGATGGATTAAGCGCTATTCGATTAATTCGAAATTCTAGGACGTGAGCCCGTACCTTAGGATAGGAAGACATAGGAACGCAGCTAGGACGGTGAGGATATATTTATAGGACATACATGAAAAGCAACCTGCGATGTAGATCAGATGTAACAGGCTCTTGAACACTTTGCTGAAGCAATCAAAAATTATATCACAAAGAATCGATCGTAGAATTTCGAAGAATTTATGTCCAGCTTGAAAGACCGATAATATTAAACAGCCCCTTACTTTCCGTGAGGTAAGCAGATGACATGGAGATCCTCGATAGTGTGGGGCCACGGTCTGGACAATCTCGTACCTCGCACTCAGAGAGAGAGTACACAAGAAGAAACAGAGTAAGACGTGCATTAGCAGACGAGTCGGGAGATAAGACTACATCGGGTGTTGGATTACATTAGTATCAACAAACCAGAGTGATCCTCTATACTTCCTACCTATTGACCTTACCGTCAAACCCCCTCCTCGGCTCCCACCAACCTACTTAGACTCTACAATACAGAAAATGAATAGCCCCTCCTTGTTAGTAAAGCTCTTACGAACCAACAATTTATTCAAGTAAGAACTAAAAGAATGGCCCGCTTAGTAAGGCACTCGATAACTTACACAATTTATGTGGATACTAACTCCGATCCGGCTAATATCGTGAGGATAGAGACAAGGCGACGGCTCCTAAAAGCAGCAAAGAAGACCGCCTAGCAGTATCGTGGGCTTTATGACTGTCATAGGATAGAAATAAATTGTAGTTAGAAGGAAGTCCACCGAGAACTCAGAAATCTGTTAGGCTAGGACTAAACATCCGGGTCTCCTTTAGAACACACAGTCTTTTCTCTCTCTATCTATAAGAAGTAGTGTTTATAACCAAGTCACTTAAGTAGTACCAGCAATAGACCCGGACTTTTCAGTGAAACAGCGAAGTACTGTGCCGCACGGCGTATAGCGCTGGCATAAATCCTCTGCCAAAGGCCGAGCACGGACGGTAATTGCTTGATACGACACATTCATTAGTACTCCCTAGCACGCTGGACATGAATCCAATGAAGAAAATAAAAATCTCAAGTCGAATACACACGTGCACCGCCCTGGATTCTGGAGCCCCGCGAATACATTTACTTTCGGTAAATACATGCCTGACTCAGGCTTACACCTACCTACAAACAGAGGAAAAAACAACCACCCTCGATGGACACCGTGTCACTACAAATACCTCACCAACAGTCTTAGCTAGAGCAACACTCGACAACCACTCAGCACGAGCGACAATAAGGGCGTAAAATAAGTAGCTATAACGTAGAAGTATTTAGTGTGTCCACCGGCAGGAAAAAAAAGGGTCTTTGGGGTAGCGGCCTCTGCAGCCGAATTTGCGCAAGCCTCCCCATACAGCAGAGCAGAATCTCGAAACCGAAACATAATAACTGATGTCTACTGTACATCCACATGCGTATCATACAGTTCACATGCGTACATTTACATGATACCATCTAGCAGAATACTTCATATTCTCTCATCACACACCTATAACAATCTTTCCGAGGTCACATCTTATATCCTGTACATCTTGACATCTTGTCCAAGTCTTCGCGGTCCCCAAAAATTAACGAGAGAGCGGCCCACAGGGTAGACGCTAGGCATGCACCGTCTCTCTCATATCTACATACTCTATTTCGTTCGTCTCTACTGTAATCCCTACATACTATAACTCCAACCTGATCGACTCGTCAAGCTGCTTGATCTCGTCATACTTCGACATTCACGAGCAGGAAAGCTTTAGTGGGGAATTAAAGTCATTTTGATGAGCGAATCTTCAATACATATCGCATATAGCTTACAAGATCGACGTAGTATACACAATAAAGCTCATACTTAATGAATATTGCTCATCGAAATTTAACTCTTGGACTAACTCTGTAGGTGCAACCACGTGAGAGACAGGGGACCCTTACAGCTTAGACATACCATATATCGAAAGAAAACAACTGCCCCCGTCTATGCGAGATTGTTGAATTCAACATTCCATCGCAGTCAGGAGCTTCACACCTAGAAAAAAGACAATGGCTACTTTGATTAGCTGGATCCACCTCCCATGTGGGTTGTGTGTGCTCTCAATAAAGTATCGGATTCCACAGGAGCCATAGGTGAGCTGTACGACTGATCGCATCGAATTTCCTATGGTTTCCATGTATGTCCCCATATAGCAATCTGCGTCAAAAAAGCCGAGGGCTTACCCTTCCTTTCCACAGAACAATTTTCTGTAACCATCATTGCCTGAGATCGTAAGACCGGCGGGGAATAAGCAACGCGATTTACAAGAAGATAATGCACAGTTGGTCAAGCACACGCAGAACGCCGTTGGAGCTAACTACACAGTTAGGCTCCATACTTCGTGGGGTCAGCAATCTCCAGTAGGGGTTTAGGTCAGCCGCCTGTTCGACGAGAAAACCGCGCTGCCAGACGTGAGACTTATTTTCGGGCCTTCTTGATTCGAACATCCGCGCGACAGTCATGCACCTCAACCACGATAAGGTTACATAATATAGTACTGAAAGATCTCACTCACAACCGGATGAGTCCAGCATATTTTGGTGCTAGATGAATAGATACAAAACCCACGATTATGAATCTATAATTAATGAATTTTGATATTTGTGATTCACGTTCCTATATGCAGTTATGATCCATTGTCCGACGTCAAAAGTGATATACTATGTTCTTTATTCTCAGGCCAGCTCTACCCCCGCTCACATAGAAGAGTGAGTGTTATAACACTAAGGTTATATCTCTACGCCGAAATCGTCAGACTCAATAAACAGTTTTAAAAACTCATACCGTCATGTATATGGCCACTTTATATAGGCAATTTTCACAGATGAGATTTCAGCTCACGTATATTTTACAGATAAAGCATAAAGAGGAAAATGAAATTTAATATTAACTTCAAAGTTATTTATTAATGATTTAAATAACTATAATAATCAGAATATAGATAAATAATTAATATAATTTTTAAATGAATGAAAATGGAATTTAAATAAAATAAAAGTATTAAATATATAAAAATATAAATATTGAAATTAAAAAATTAGAAAAAATAAAAAATAAAATAAAAAAGTTAAAAAAAATATAAAATAAAATAAATAATAAATAATAAATAATAGTAAAATAAATATACATGAATAAATTATAAATAAATTATAAATATATAATAATTTAAATAAATAATTAAATTAATAGATAATATAGTATAATAATATATAATATCGAATAGATAATAACAATAATAAATATAATAAATATATATAAGTATATAAAATAATTAATAATTGATATATATAATTAAGAAATATAATAATAATAATAATAATGATATATTATATAATTAGAGAAGGAGATATTAATTTTTAAAAATTAATAATAAAGATGGGTAAAATATTGTAATAGTTAGAATAAGCTTCCTATCATCACGTTATTTAAGAGATAGTGATAATAAAGAATAATATGTATTCAGAATAATGAAACTAATACTTAGCATATAAAGATATAAAATCAGCATTGAATATATAGTGTTCCTTAAGATGTAAACTGAACAAAATCTGAGATATTGTATCAACGAACGCACAGCACGAAATGATTCATATGTAGAATGATAATATAGATATATAATACATAAGATTGTAAAATAATAATATATAAAAATATTTAGTTCTTGGTGTAAATATTTAAGTAATTATTAAAAAATTAAAGCATATAGCTCTTTGTTATTAATTCGAGTATAAGCATATATATATAACGGAATGAATATGGGTATAAGAATTGACGAATTAGAGATATAATTATATAGTGAATATGCCAATGTATTGAATAGTGAAATATAAGGTGCTCTTGAAGAGGTGAAAAAGTGTCATTGGAATTATATAAAGGAGGAAAAGAGGAGGAAAGGACTAATTAATAAAATTATTATGCATATAATGTAAACTAGTGGAAAAAAAACGTAATATAATAAGTATTAATGAAATTATGGTATATATATATAATAATGATAGTAATATGAGGCTAGTTTAGTGGAGATAATATAGGAAGGATATATAATTGAATAATATGTAGGACTATTTTCAAAAATATTATCAAGGCGTTAATAGCGGAACTCCTTCATTAATGAGTAAAGGGTATAATAGAGCATACTATAAAGAAGTTAATAGTTAAGAGAGTTCAAATGATGATTTGACGCTGGTGGAATCTCACATACGCAACTACATGACACAATACGAGTTAGGTGTACTATAGCGTCAGTCTTCCTTCTCGTGCTAACTCTCGCGCACTAGCAACTAGACATGACTATTATGCGATCACATACGCAACTCTCGAATGGGACAAACAAAAATTCAGACGAGGAGCATCTGTATTCACTCCACTTGTACGCGGAAAACACTAAATTGTAAGAGAGAATATCATGGAGCGTGATAAAGTATGTGAGAATGACTGTTAGATGAGGGAGTTGTATGTATAGGATTGCAAAGAAGGAATATGTAATAATTATGCTGAGGTGCGATGAAATGATTCATAGAATATAAGAGAGTAATTATAGTAGAAGATGATAGGTAAAAGATATTTGTCATGTCAATTCCGTCAGTGAGGATGGAAAAGAAATAGATTTAAATTACTTGCATGACATAAGAGTATACAATTAACTGACTGAGTGAGAAATGTATTCAAGAATGGAGTACTGATATATATTGTGAGTATGATGTATTGAAGTAAATGGGAGATTGTTAGTAATAAATTATGTGTATAACAAGATGACGTTTGTGGAAGAGTATACTATTTCCAGATGATTTGAGATAAAGGTCGTATATATATAAACCCTAAAGAACCACA
>JABUQX010115493.1:15000-36821 GCA_015478945.1 Trachelipus rathkii | reverse complement strand
CCATAGGACGCTTCTCAATCAATTTAAATCTAAGAAGAAAGAAATGAAATAAAAAGTCACAAATTCTTATAGCCGTTTAGGAAGGTTATTTTCTCATGAATCAATATGAAAAGATAACTAAGAAAGACAGAATGTTTAATAATCATAGAAAAGATTCCAATGTGAATAATAAGTTTAAAACAAATTGCCAATGCACATAATTGTAAACCAGCAAATTAATAGAGGCGCTCAATGAAAAGCCTACACAGAATTAATTAATAAAGGCTCCATTCTGGAAAACCTACACAGAAAAATTATTACTAAAGCTCATTGAAGGAAGCCTACAAAAGACAGGAAATTACTAAAGCTCATTGTAAGAAGCCACAAGACCTAGAAATGAATAAAAAAAAATTCGGTTGTTCTTCAAGAGAACAAAGAAAATCACAACTTCCTCCGGTCCTTCCTTTACCTTTAAGACCTTTAATAGCAGATGAAGGGATAGAAATTCAATTGCCTTATTAAATAGAAGAAACAATGGCACCTGCCCAATCTTATGGTTATTTGAAAGTCAGACCTGAGAATAAAGAAGATTTGAAACTGGCAAAAAGACAAGTGTTTAGATAACACACGCCTTTTCACTTAGGCGCCCAATCCTAAGTATTTGCCGAAAACTACTGGTGCCCAGTTTAGAAACAATGAAAGTCATTTCTGTTTTCAACCTCAAAAGCAATATATTAAGAAGGAAAATAAAAATAAGAAAGGAACGAAATTCATTAGTCTTTTAGACTCATTGAAAAAAAAGATTTAATAATAAATAAACTGCAACTGCCTACAGAAAATAAAGCAAAATAGCGTTCTACTTGATATAGTAACCTGCTCAGAAAATCTGTCAGACAAACAGTTGAAAAAAGCATACAGAGAGATTATAAACAAAAAATAAATTAAATAAATAAAGAAAGCAAGAAGTTTCATATTTTACCAAGACAAAACAAATGCCATGGCAATTGGAAGAACTTCTAGATTTGTTAATGGAGTACAAGGACGTTATTGCTCTAGCATGATGATGCAGTTCAGCAATAGACTGTCCTATACAGAAGTTTGAAATAAAACTTACCCCAGATGCTCAAAAGATCATTTTTAGAAAACAGTATCGTCTCCAACAATCGCTATCTGGCAAGACATAGATAATTTTAAAATATGCAGCTCTGGCACCAAGTCCCTTTATTTTATAGTAAAATTCGCCACATAGTTCACCTCTACTGGTGGTGGCCAAGAAAAACTCTAACAAACCTCGTGTCTTGTATAAAGATTATAGGCCAACCGGAAACTCATTTAGCGTCCCAGATGAATGTTACCCGATTAGCCCTCAATAGACGAGGCAGTATTATTGTCCCTAGGCGGCAGTTACGATTGTCACTATTGTGACTAATCGACCGCTTAATTCATTCCTCGAAGTCGAGAGGAAACACAGAAATTAATTGGCTTATTCACGTACAAATGGAAAAGGATTATTCGCCCAACCCAGCATTAAATTATTTGCAGGCACCGCAATGCCGCCAAAATGTACCGTGCATAGCGACAATGCAAGTCGCGGTTTAGAACCATTTATATTAAGACCTTATTGCCAAGTTAGTATTTAGATATGATGTCATTAATTATCGGTAAAATACAAGGCCAGAACATTTTTATAAAACTTAAAGGAAAGTTGTTCTTGGAGCAAATTTAAGAAAAAAAATGAAGGGAAACTAATTAAATTGACAATGTCATTATTTTACAACTTTCTGCTATTTTATATTTAATACGATTTAAAATGAGAAGAGACGGAATTTCACCAGATCCAGCGAAGATAAAAATCGAAGTGGAAGCAGTTACGGGTCCCTCCAACAAGTGTTAAGGAAACACGCAATCCTTATTAGGATTTTTTAGTTATTTTCGCTATTTCTAATTAGTGACTATGCAATAGCTTCGTCCTAAACCCTTTTGAAAATTAAAGCAAAAGAAATATAAGATTAAATGGAAAGAAGAACACCAAAAAGCATGCAGCTATCTTAAAGAGAAGGCTTCTGGTTCAACCGTTCACAGTTAACTTTCCAGATTAATCCAGAGACCATTTATTTGTTATAGATACAGACGCACTAGCTGACTATGAATCTGGGGGTTCTATCAATAGTCGGACACAGATATGGCAAAGAAAAAGCCATATCCTTACTTAATCAAGAGAGTGTAGAGGCAGTGAACTCAACTAAAACAAATGAAATATTATTGAAATATGGAATGTTTAAGCATAGTAATAGTACTTTTCACTACAGAGTTAAGAATTACACAGTGTTATGTTACCCCATCCACTATATTAACTGCTAACCAACCTCTATCCATTTTTTTCCTTTCGCCATATGCACCATAGGTCAAGGCTGTCGATAAACAAAAATACACCTTTATTTTCAACTATTAAAGTATAAGAACTATATTTGACAAACTAACCTAACGTGGCTATTTTTTCCGTATGGTTTCCAAGCAAAGAGCTCCAAGACGTTTAGATGTCTTTAAAGGAGTGAAAATTTGAAAAGCCAGACCTATCCAAAGTAAAAGAATTTTATTTTAAGAAAGACCAACTTTCACATACAGACAGACTAAAAGGGAATTGCCCTAGATTAAAAGGATTAGTAAAGTGGGCGCTAAGGAAAACCCTAAAAACTTATCCACATATTTTCCATAAGAAAGGATATGTACTATGCAACTAGATATAAGGAACCTTAATGCTAATACAAGTACCAATAGCAATGATCATACTCAGTATATAGAATCAATACCATTCTTCACTTGGATAAGTGCGCATGACGAGGACAGCCAGAGGACTGAATTTAAAAAACGATAGTTAGAGAGAGATACGTTTTTCCTCATACTAAGTTAAGTTAGTAAAGCCGAGTACTTAGTTCTCAGTGTCGTATCATGCTGCTAAGGTTATAAGGACTCCTAGCACCTCACAAAGCAGAAATAAACAGAATGAGCCTCATTCCTGTATTAACTCCGTTTCTAGAAGCTACATGTGGATAGTATAAGCGAAAACTTCCCCCACATGTTCGAATTCAGGAGCCAAAAAAACACTTCTCGTATTCAGAGTAAATGTTTTGACTAAGGATACTGCAGATAATTAAGTTGGCTTGTAAAATCAAGAACAAAGCCACAAGAGATTTGACCTCGCAGCTTACAAAGAAAAGAGTGAGATAACTAGTGATATACGAGCATACACTGAGACCTAGAAATTTTAGCTTTCAGCAATAATGCCCCAGATTCACATCAGAGCTGAGCGTATAAAGCAGCTATGTTAAAGCACTTGAGAGGATAAAAAAAGGTTAATATCCTGCCCTACAAACCAAGTCAAAATGGGGTAGTTGAAAGATGAATGCGGATATTGAAAATTTCCTCCGTCATTAATAGAAAAGACAATCATAGAGATGGTCAAAAATTATACATTATCTTATTGCTCAAATAGCAATTAATAAGCTAGTAGCAGATAAATAAGAATCAATTGATCTTCACCACATTATGTCCATACATGGATATAAAAAGAACTTACACCTCTAACGAAGAGGCCAGCGTCAGATGTCTCTCCATTTACAGAATAAATCGAAAAAAGAAGTAATGTCAAATCAGAATAGTAAGACTAAGATGATCGGTATAGTAGAAAGAATGAAGCAATAAGAGATTTAGCCAGTTAAAATTCTAGAAAAAGAAAAACCAATTAAAGCGTATGGACAACAGCCACAAACATACAGAACACCACCACACAAAGAGAGATTGATAGAGTAGTGGCGATTGGTTTTTGTAAAATGCTGTAAAGACACCAGAACAAAGTTCCCAAAGTTGCAACAAAAGATTTTGAAGTCCCTTTTAATTGTAAATTCAAATAAAGGAGCCAAATAAGCTTATGCTTTCGTGGTTAAATTCAACGAAATTATTTCCGGTTCACCGGGATAATGTAAAGATAATTCCAGTAGAAAAGATTACGGAATCTCATTTTCATTTGATAATGATGAGATTTGGAATCCAGATGCAATTCAAGAAACATTGGATTCCCCGAAAATTACAACAGAAAGGACAAGTATGGAACCTGAAGAAGTAGATCCACAAACGTTAGCAATGGATCAAGAATCATCCAAAACCAACTTACATTCGATGCGGAATTCCCACCTCTAATTTTATTGATGAACTAGAAACACGTTACAATAACCAGCGACCGAACCTTCAACATCAAACAGCCAGAATCCAATAGCCTGTGAGAATATATAGACCACACAAGAACGTGCATATGCTAAATCAATTAATATCTGGATACTACCTCAAGAAGTCAGATAGTATAATTCTAACTACCCCAAACAAGAACTCAAGTAGGAGAATCCACACCCGTCAAATCAATTATCACCAATCAGAACTAAAGAGTATTCAGACAGTTCAATGAAACATGAGGAACAAGCCCACGTGTCATTGCAGAAGTACAAGCAGCCGATACTTTGAATAATCACACGTTGAACAGCAATGGAGACTGTAGGAAGCAAATTCTGCGCCAAGTTTTCTGAGAAGCACTTCCCAAGACCTGTAAAAGATGAAAGAGGATAGGAACACCTCCAGAAGCAATTCTATGATTATCAACATCTGAAGCACAAAAGATGACACGAGGAGAAAAGAAGCAATCCATCGCTTTATAGACCTCACAGCAATTCAGACGTCCGCAGGGAATGTGCGAAACCGAAAGAGTTTACAGAAGCCAAAAACATTACAAAGAGAGCCAGAAAACTCTTCCACCTCTAACCACCACAAGATCACCAGAACTGATAAAACAAAACAAAAGAGTCGTTTTAATTACCTGACCAGTGTTAACAAAGACCTCCAGTTGTTTTGCCATTGAAGATGACTAGAAGAGGAAATAGGCTCCATTACTTGCCTCCTAAGAGTTAAAAATCTGCTTAGTAATTAGTAAAAGAAAAATTTTTTAGTAAATAAATCCATGGATATATTTTATTTAATTATTGTATTCCAGGCATTGTATTTAAAGTTTTATATTTCTATTACAATATTATTAAGATAAATTGCTAATATCCAGGTCTATCTAGGCTACTTTTATAATTCGTTATAATATATTTTTATTATCGTCCGTTAGACGAATTCGAAAATTTTTTTATTGCCCCCAGGGGTCATTCTTTTCTATTTTAAATGAAACTAAAAAACCCATAAAAAAAATAGAATAAAATTCATTTTACGAAACGTTTTATATACTTATTATTTTAATTTAAGTAATATTTTTATTAGTATTTTTATTTATTTTTAACAAAAGAAAACAAAATAAAAATCGAAAAAAATTTCGTTTTAAAGATGAGAATAATAAAATGAAATATAATAAAAACTTTTTTTTTATTCTTAAAAAATTTAATACGCATGTGCTCTAAGAAGTAATGATCAAAACATGCTTTATTAATATTAAAGAATTTTAATTAATTTTTAATTTTATTTTTAATTTCAGGAGTATTAGCCTTATGCTATAATCAGCTTTGATTGATTGATTTTTCAAAAAGGGGGCAAGCATATTTATTTAATATTAATATAATTAGCCTTATGCTATATAAGCAACTTTTGGATATTTTTAAGTTTTCACTTGAAAAATTCTTCTTTAATTTTAATTTTCATTTTAATTATAAATAGAACGTGAAAATATTTTTAAATTCATTTTATTATTACAAGTTGCAATATATTAATCTCATTTTATGAAGTTTCATGTTTATTTTAATTTTGTAATATTCATATTATTAAATTTATTATCAGAAACATATCAAACTTGACTCACAATTTATAATTTTAAAATTTTTAAAATTAACGTAATTCTAGATAATCATAGGTAATTAAAAAAACCGGAATTTAAACATTTAATAATGATTTAATTTTACTTTAATAAAAAACGGCGAACCTACTTTATTAAATCGAAGTAATAATCATTTCAGACTGTAATGTAGGAATGCCCCTCCTCTTTTTTGCAGTTACTTCTTTTACCTGCAGTCTTAATACCATCTCACTAATATTAAGGAAGAAACAAGCAGTACTGCCAGTATCATTTTGTATCAACTCCGCGTGAAGTAAATTTAGTGAAGGATATCTTGACTTGATTGTATCTTAATAGAATGACCGAGTCAAAGAAATTAAAAAACTACTATCTATTAGAACACTAGAAAAATGCATAATAGCAAACTTTAAGATAAAAATTTTAATGCTCAGGATAAGCTGATAATTTATTATTAAATTTCAATAAGCCAAAGAGCACATAAAGGGTATTTCAAAACTATTAAAAAAATTAGAAGCAATAACATAATATCCCTTAAGATATATAGTGAACTTAAAAAGCTTACCACTGGATTCACTCTCCAAAACAGATATAAAAGAGCCGCTTCGAGAATTGGAGGAGATTATTTCTTAATATGTTTAAATTTGTAACCGCTAGCTAGATGAGAAAAACAATGATTTTGAAGAAAAAGGAATAGAATATATTAGGTAACTTTGAACGAGAAAAACATACATTCACAATTAATTAGTTAAGAGCTTTTTAAAGCAAACAGTATAAGTCAAATCCAGAAGAAACATTAGTGCAGAATTCCAAAGTAACCCTACAAAAATTTAAAAATTGAAATTTGCAAAACAGGTAAAGAAAAATCACTATTGAGCAAAAAACCCACACCAACATACTTAATAATCAGTAGCAAGCATGTAAAGTCCATTAAGCGTAACATTAAAGTTTGAAACAATCAGTTAACAGTTTATTACAAGTAGATACATTACAATTAGTATATCACTTCATTATTTACCAAATTAAAGTAACCAAAAAAAGTATAACTAATGACCAATCTTTAATCACCAATCTTTTTGTTACCATACATACTTAGAAATGACAAAAACCATCAAAACTACATCCTATTCAATACCGAATATAGAGCGCAAAAAAACAACATACCATCTTTTTGACATACTCATGACTATAAAAATCAACCACTGAAATTCCATTGAATTAAATTACACTAATTCCATTCATTTCAAATGAGAAATTTATTCATTAATAGTTAATCAACCTGTTCCCAACATTCATTCCATTCAATGAAACGTCCGTTCGAATAATGTATATATAATACACCGAATAATTATCTTTTCGTTAATTATGGCAGAGAAAATAATTGTTTTCACTTTTCAGTATCTCAAAATTATGTACCGTAACATAGCGTCCGAAAACGAGCAGTATGCCCTCAATCACAACCTTTTTACAATCATTATGAGTGTACAAAACAAATGCTTAGCTATCGCCTTTTACTTAACTATACTTTACTAATTTCTTCTTCGATATGCTTAATAACTATTTTTTCAAAATCGTAAAGAACCTTTTACTAAGTTGAATCACCAGTATAGCGACATTTCACTATTATATCTTTCGCAGAAAAAATTAGAAGAGCTTCTATATCTTGTGAAAGACCTCATTCCGTACAGCAAATATAAATAATTTTAATTTTTAATTATCCAAGTCAAGCGTGTACTTTTACCTCTGCTAATTATCAATTTTAAAAACCCCCATTCATTTAAGAGAAAAAAATTTCATTAACTTCATATTAATGCACAATCACGATAAAGTCTGTTTAAATTTTTTAACTCATGTATGCTTGCCAAATATCTCATGCAGCAATATTTCCAAAATAATTTCAATATAATGAAAGAAGTTCAGATGGAATAGAGAAGACTGCGACACAATAATAATAATTACCCATCCACCCATTAACTCTCTTACCTTCTCAAGTTAAAGTTAATCCCGATATATTGGTGGAGGAACAACTAAGTATTATTTATTTCATTTCATAACATAGTGATTGTTTATTTGACTTGGTCTTATAGAAAAGCAATTGCATAGAATATCTTGCTAGAAAAAATGTTTAAAAGAATTATAAAATCACAACCCCAAGAATATTCCAATTGAAGATAATTGATACCCATGTCACACCCTTCCATTAAGAGGTACCTTCGATTCACAAAAAATTCCCACCCCTCAAGAACCAAAATGCCAATTTGAACCCTTCGGTACAAACCCCCCATAAAATTTAGACCAATACATTAATACCGAAACCTCCACGATGCACCACCTAGTCTCCACCATAGCAATCTACTTCTCAAGAAAAGTGGAAAGTATTATTCTAAAAACATGCTAACTTGACTAAATAAATCCTTCACATGATAATACCCTTTCTGACGTTTGTTTATTGGAATTAAAAGTTGTACAATGAGCAGATAACTTATATGCGAATTAAAAAATCCTACCGAATTTTAATTTTCTGAGGCAGAGTCCCTTATTGATAAAATTTACCCTGTTGAGATACTCAATAAATAAAAATCAATAGTATCCATTATGGACCATGAAGATAAAATAATATCTTCAAAAACAAACTCTGTTCGAAATTTAATATCTACCAAAATCATTAAACTCTCTTGCAACAGTTTTTGGTTTAACTAACTTATCCTCTTATATCCTTTTTATTACTTGACTCAACACTTCTTTAAGTTTTTGATCATAATAAAGTTGGCGCCAGAGATGTTGAAATCGGTCTGTGACTCAGTTCTCAAATGGAAAGATCCTATGATCCTAAAAATCAATCTAGAAATACAATCTAGGAATACAATCTAGGAATCAAAAATCTAGGATCAATCTAGATTTATAAGAAATCCATTTGAGAATTATCTAGAGGCCATCAAGAGGTCGAAAAGACGATAGAAGAATGATGGGAGAACGAGAGGGAGAAACTTTAAGAAATGGTTAGAGAGCAGTTAGAGTAGGGCTTAGAGAGAGAGACATTGGGGAGAAGCGATCACTTTAAAAAGGGTTGGAACCATTGAAAAAGCGTCTTGTTGTTTGGGCCTGAGCATCTGCCCTAAGTAAAAAGCTAATGAAATAGCTCCTTTTAGTAGTATCATGTAGGCGCGAAAATTATATTGAGATAAGAAGTTTTTTATTAGAAAAGTGAAACATAATATAGTATATATTATTTTGATTAATTTAGTATCTTATATATAGTATATATCTATTTTTAGCAGGGAACTTAAGCTTATTTTCTTTTTCCAATTTTTTAATATGTAAAATGTTAAAAATTAAGCAGTTTAAATTGAGACAAACAGAGGGGACGTTCTCATTTCAAATTTAAAAGACATTTTTCACGCTGTGCAAGTAACTTGAATATTTAAATTAATTAATTAATAAGTAATAATAATAATAAATAATAATAATTTCTGTAAAACCAGATTCCATATACTGTTTTACTTGTAAAAAATTTAATATTGTTTTTAAAAAATAAAAAGATATACTTTGCTATATCTCATGAAATATATTTGTAAAACAATATTTGAAATCTATTTTAATTTTGGCCATAAGCATTCAAATGCTAAGCAATTAAATACTTTTATTTATTTTCTTACAATAATGTATGTTTATTCTGAATACATCCAATCCGTTTATTTTAAAGTGATTTTTATGTATTTATGAATAATATATTTTTATATTGAAATAATGGGAACAATTATAACTAATTAAAAATAATTTACTTAATTATTTAATAATTTTAGTAATGATTATTATGTAAAAAATATTTGATAATAATTCAGTTGTTCCAAACTTTTATATTTATGCGTTCCTTCTGGAACCAGTTTGGAAACTGTAATTTTTTGGATGTAGTTTAGGATGCAATAAAAAACTCTCGAGAATTGTGCGTTTATTCAACCTCCATCTGGTCGAAAGGAGTCTTTGGGGATTATGTTGACGCAGAGTTATATATATATATAATATATAGAAAAAAATCTTAACTTATATATAATTATATATATAGATATATATTAATAATAACAATGATAATATATATAGATTATATTTAGATTATAGTATATAATAAATATTACTACTATATAATACTATACTATATATATTATATTTATTATTACATTTTATTATAGGGTAGTAAATACCCAATATATATTATAAGATAAAATATATAAAAAGTAAATATATATATATATATATATATATAGACGTAATAGAAACACTTCTAAATAACATCGTATATAGCCATTGGCAACACTTATCTATAATTAAAGTGACTTAAAATGAATCACTGGCAATGCCCTTTTCAAAAAGGAGGGAAAAAAATAAATATATATAAAAAAGGTAGCATTTTTGATAATAAAATACATTTAAAGAAAACTAACAATTAAAATAAAGATTGAAAATTATACCCACCCACATGACCCTTAGTCCTAACGCAATCTTCCACTCAGCCGTGAAGGCGCAGACACCGACTTAAAATAGAGGAAAAGATTAAACATTGGCGCGGGAAAAATAAAAAGAAGCAAGCAGTTCCACGAAAACAAGATGTGTCCTGAAAGAAGCGAAAAAAAACCGGTACCATTAACGAGTGCATCCTATGAGTCTCCAATATTCACACAATGTTCATGAGAGAACAAGGCACCCCCTCTTGTGTTACGAAGGGCGACGCAAGTGGTGAGAATGCGGGAGGTCAATTCTCGCGAGCAACCTAGCCGTTGTAATATAACCTATAGAAAGAAAGATAGGGCACCTACGTCGACGACTTCAGAGAAGAGGGTCAAGGCGAGTCGAGAGAGTATGCGACAGTTTATAAGCCTCTTAGCTTAGCTTCAACTCTAATCCAAAAGGAGCGTGAACCGGATCCACCCCAAATGTGGGAACAGTATTCGAAAACAATTTCAAACCCTGATGGTCAAACCTATATAATTTACGCAACAGATATTGTGAAGGAAAGAAAAAACAAATTCAGGCAAATATTAAAGAAGAAGCTTTTTTGAAACGCAGAATATAATATATTATATATACTATACTATATATATATATATAGGTATCTAAATCATTTCACAAGACTAAGCAGTAAATATATATTTATATATATATATATAATATATAAATATAATTATAATATATATAATTATATATTATATATATATATATATATATAAACAACATCAAAGACAAACGAACTTTGATAAGAAACTTAAATAAATATAAATATGAATACAAATATATAAATTACAAATATAATATAATATAAGGTATATATAAAATATAATATTATATAGCTATATATGTATGAACATAATATATATATATATTAATATCATAATAATTAATATAAAAGATAACTACTTTAATTGAAAAAGATATTTCTTACATTCATTCATGATACATTTTATACATATACTGACGTACATACAAAAATACATATAGTAATATATATTATATATATTATATAATAATAGATAATATATATATAATATATATAAATTATAATATATATATATGTATATATATATATATATATATATACTATATATATAATATATATAGATATATAATAATATATATAAATATGTATATATATATAATATCCTATAATATATATATAATTATATATATAATATATATATATAGTATAGTACTATATATATATATCAAAACTTACCACCACCCCTTAATGAAATCCTGCCTACGCCCATACATATATATATATATATTACTCAATACTTTCAAAAAAAGTAAAGAATACATATGGTAAATTGTTTTCCATTTTTTTTTTTACTGCCTGATATACATATTATTTCCTTGGTAAATAATTTCTATTAATATTAGTGAAATATAGATATATATATTATATATATATATAGTTATATATATATATATATATATATATTATATAGTAATAGTAGTATATATATACCATATATAATAAAAAATATATATAATATATATATATAATATATACTATATAGGTGATATATTATATATATTATATAATAATTTCTATTAAGCTTTAACTGCTATAAAAGAATATATAAAATTTTTAGCTTGCCTTTTTATAAATTTTTCCAGTTAAATTAAAATAAATATATTGCAATATTATTAACCATAATAGTTAACATTATAAACAACCTATTAAAAAATTTAAATAATTTTTTTTGCTCAATTTATCTCTAATAAAATTATTAATAATTTACTATCAAAAGTAAACATCATAAACCACTCCGGCCCTCCGAACCACATATGACGTTTGATAATTAGCAATAATAATAAGAAATTTTCATCTTGCATTGCCTCACAAGTTATCGTTTTTTTATTAATTATTTATGATTTTTTTACATTATTCGCAAACAAGAAATACCTCCGATTCGGAACTCTACGCCCCATTCGGAATCGGGCTCCTAATCTAAGACCGTTAGTGTACAAAAGCTCGAAATCCAAATCCGAATTCGAATCTAGCACCTTGGATTACAAATCCGAATAGGAATCCGTGTGTTGTTAAAGAATCGAATTCCGAATCCGGAAATCCAGCACCTGTACGCATTCGAATCCGAATCTGAAATCCGAGATTCGAGAGCTAAATCGGATTTCTAACTCTCCGAAATCCGAAGATTCGGATTTGCCCAATCACAGAGTGAGTACAACTTTAAATGATATAATTATATTATATATAGTATAGAAGTAATAATATATATATATATTTATTAATCTATTAATGTGATTAATAAAATAATATAAAGAAAAATATATAGTATAAAATAGATATATAACATTTATATATAGATATATAATATATATATATATATATATAGTATTATCTATATATATTATTGTATATATAATATATATATATATATAATTATATAATATATATTATAATATTATGCCTTAATAAGAATACATCATTTGAGCATCTATATCATATATCATATCTTACATATAATTTATATATATATATAATGAGCAATCCTAGCTCGGAGTAGAGCTCTCGCAATAGCACAAGTGAGAAGGGCCAAGGTTCGCAGAATTGGTGATACTAAGGAGATTGTAGCTATTTTCTATTACTCTAGCTTAGTCAGAGGCCTATCAGACGTAGTGAGAATCGATTAAGTAACATGCATCACTCCTAAGGCAAAACATTCCGGCATTGATAAGGCTGTCCAGCAAGTGATTAGTCTTTGACCCGCCATAAACTCAAGGATCCTTTACTTGATGGGTCCTCTGGACAGTCATGATTTCTAGTAAAGACCGTGACCATCTTTTGGGAGCGATAGTTTTAACTATATATATTAAATAATAATATATTATATATATATATATATATATATTTTATATAATATAATTACTATAATATATATAATATATAGATATAATATTATATATATATATATTATATATATATATTTAAATATATAATATAAAATAATATATATATATATATAGCTAATATAATATATACTATATATATATTATATATATATTATATAGTTATATATAATCATATATATATATATATATATTATAATTTATATATAGTATATATATATATATAATATATATATACATCATACATATATACATATATATATATATATATATATATATATATATATTATTATAATATATATATATTTATTAATATATAAATATATATATATCATAATAAAAATATATATTATATATATATATATATATATAAACTATATATGGTAAATAGTAGTATCTATACGGATATAGTTAGTATTATATAATATATATTATATATTATATATATATTATATAATATATATATATACTATATATATATATGTATAATATACTTACTTAACTATATATATATTCCCACACTTTGCTCTATTTCTTATGGGGAGGAATCCACCATGTTAGTGTCATTGTCCATAAAAGTGTCTTCGCGTTCTTCAACCTTTTATTTACCCTTCCTTCACCACTTACCCTTGTGGTGAATATGAGATATCCATAGATATATATATATATAGATATTATATATAGGGTAGGTAATAATATATATATATATTAATATATCATAGTTATATATTATAGTTATATTATATAATATAGATATATAGTAGCCGGTATATATTATAGTAATAGGTGATATATATAATATATAAATATATATATATATAATATTTATAATAGTATATAGTATATATATAGTATATATATATATATAATATAATACATAATGTAATATAAATAATATATATAATTACTAATAATATATATTACTATATATTATAGGTAGAAATATATAGAAAATAAGTAGGTATAAATAGTATATATATATATATATATATATAAATATATAGTATAATATATTATACTAATATATATACTACTTATATTTATATATATATATATTATATAATATATATATAACTATATGTATATATATAATATAGTATTATATATATTAATACTATTTATATATAGTAATAATGTAGTTATCATATATATATATATATATTTATATATATATATATATATATATTAATATATATATATATTATATACTATATATATTATTATATATATATATAGTATTATAATATATATAAATATATAATATATATATATATATATATATAATATATATATATATATATATATAGTATATATATATATATAGTATATATATGTATGATAATAATATATATATATATATATATTAATATATACTTATATAAATATATTATATATATATATATATTAACTAGTATATACTAATAGATATTATATATAAAATATGGATTATATCTATATATATATATTAGTATATAGTACGTAATATAACACACATATAAATAAACTAGATATATATATATATATATATTTATATAATACAATAGATATATAGATAGTAATAAATATGAATAAATATATATAATATATAATAATATATAGTATAATATATATATAAATGAACTAGTATATATATAAGTATATATAGTATAGATATTATATATATATATATATTTATATATTATACTATATATATAATACATATGATATGTATATATATGTAATTATAATATATATATTAATATATAGTAAGTAAGGACAGGGAGCTCTTAATATAGTATACCGCCTATGTATATAGTATATATATAATATATAAATATAGATATAGGAGTGATAGCGGCATAAGTGATTTTCTAACCACGCGGATTGCGGATAGTTAAAAACACTATCCGCGGATAGAGAGCGTGATTAGGCGAGAGGATAGAAAGTTTTTTCAGAGCTTTAGCCACGAGAACATACATATAAATATATATAGTAGTATATACGTATGATATATATAAAAAATATATAAGAAGTGATATAAAATATATATATAAGAAAGTAGTAGATATATAAAATAAATAATATATAAAATAATATATATATATACTATATATATATATATATATAAATATAAATATATATACGGTATAGATTATAATATATATATATATAATAATATATATTATATATATGATATATATATATATATTAATATATTATATAATATATAATTATATATGACCTAATATACGGTTTGAAAATCTGGCAATATATGGGTATATATATATAATAGTGAGTAAATAAAAATAATATATGTATATTTAACTAATATAAGTATATATATATATATATTATCATATATAAAAATATTAATATATATAATAGTTATATATATATATATATATAATATATATATATATATATATAATGTAGAATACTATATACAATATATATATATATATATATAATATAATAATATATATAATAAGTATATCATTATGTTTTGTAGTATTTATATATGTTGCCATGTTCAAAAACGCATCTTTTTATTTTATATATATATATATATATATATATATATATACTATGATAAGAAAATAATATATATATAACAAATATTACCGTAATATTAATTATAACTAAGCATTATACCAGCAATGATATTTAGTAACAAAGTATAGTAGTATATGATATATAATATAGAGTATATAACAGTATATATATATAGTATTGTATAATATATATATATATAAGAGAATGTAGTAGAGAACCGAAGTGATCGTTAAAAGTAATAATGAAATATATATATATAATATATATAAATATATAAATATACTAATATATAAAATAATATATAATATATATATATATAACCTATAGTATATGTTATTGTTCCAATATATATATATATAATAAATAGATATATATATATATATATATATATATATAATATAATATATATATATATAAATATATATATATATTATGATATATATATATATATATATATATATATATATATATTATATATATATATATATATACCCAATTTTTTTGCACCTACAAACCTCTTTCCCAAGGCTCCACTAGTTTGAAAATAGGTTATATATTAATGGTCGAAATTATTCATTCTCTTTTTTTTATTTTTTTATTGTCACCGAGACCTCACTGGCAGAGCCCTATTCAAGGAGGGGTTGTTTCATGCCTCAGAAGCTCACCCAACTAACGCAAATTACGCAGATGAGCACAACGCAAGCTTTGGAAGTGCAGGTGATAAAATCAGCAGGAAAAAACGACAGAACACGGAAGAAGATGAATTCTCCACAAGAACAGAGTTTGCGGCAGGAAAGAAGAGGCACCGCAGCGAACTAACATGGAGTTACCAATATCCACACAAAAATCATGCGCAGACACAGCACTCCTTTTGCTACGAGGGCGTCGTAAAGGTGGTGGTACGCAAGTGACAAGTTCCCTCGGAGCACCTGTCCTCTCAGAAAAAGAAAAAAAGGTAACGTATAGAAAAGCAATCAAGCACAAACATCGCCGCCGAAAAGATAGAGGGTCAAGTGAGTGGAAAAAAGTACGGAACAGTTTATAAGTCTTTGGTCTTTGACTCGACCCGTCCAAAAGCCGGTGAAACCTGAGCCCACCACCCAGATATGAGAGCAGTACTCCATACAAGGGTGGATGAGCCCTTGTATAGCTGGAGTAACTGAGAAGAAGAAAAAAAGTCTCGCAGTCTAAAACAGAAGCCCCCTGTTTTCATTGAGCCGCCCTAGCAAACCGTATGTAATGTATTGAAAGCGTTTCCAAGAAATTTTCTTTGTTTATGTTAAAGGCCAAAGATGTTTATATAGATGTTTACAACAGGAGAGACGAGAGAAGAACTATATAGAAAGAGAATAGTAAAAGTAAAGTTTATAATAAATAAAAATACCACTTTTGAAAAGTATAGTTTTAAAAGAATTAAATTCACAAAGGTTCAGACGACCCCAACATGTGGAAAATGTCTATCCAGATCAGCCGAGAATAGAATCGGATAAGATTAGACTCAGAGGCGCAATTCAATAGAAGCAAAAGGCGAGCAGAGTGAATGATTGAAGAAATGAAGGGTCGAGTCATCCACATTACGATGGAATAGAGTTAATGCTGCTGACGTATGAGAAATCATTAATGGAAGAGTAAGAATAATGGTAGGAGATAAGACAGAACCCTGAAAAACAACCACAAATTGACAGAAAAAGAAGAAGAAGTTCCCCGGCCCATCAACAACAGCCAATATTGCGAGCGATTGAGAGAAAGCTAGACATAGGTGAAAGCCAAGAGAAGGAGAAAACCCAAAGAAGGGAGCTTGGAGAGCAGTGACGCGTGCCGGTATACACAGGTCAAAATGCTTTGGATTATATCAAGCGCCAGCCACGCAAGTTCTCCCCGTAGTCCTAAGGGCGGAAAACCGAATAAAATCACAGTAAGATAGAGAAAGTTATTATCGCCAGTTAGACGCGTCGAGCGCCGAAGCCTTTACTGGCGCGAATCGAAAGAAAGTGAATGAGATTCACAGATGATCTAAGAAATTGAGAGTTGAGAAGGGTTTCAAAAAGATTTTAAGATAGAATAGAAGTAGTTAGCAAGGATCAGAGCGCTTCCCTTTTTTCGGAACCGGCTGGATATTGTGCTGCTTCCAACACTGAGGGAAAGTGTTATATTGAGACATAGAGAATACAGTTTGAACGAGGAGGCGGCAGCACGGAAGCACACTCCACTCAAAACACGGGAGGCAATGCCATTCTGGGCCAACCCCTTTCCTTACGTTCAGTAGGAGTTTCAAGGAGTTCCATGTACTCGATCAAATGTTATCACAGGCAAAGGCATAGAACACCTGAGAGGAGAAGTAGGAGGAAGAGGGATGCCAAAATCGTCCAGGGTTGAGTTATGAGGAAAATAGGAGATCAAAGTAGTATGCTTTCCAGTTGGTAGAATTAGAATAGAGTATAAACTTATCGAATAGGCAGAGGAAAAGCGCAGGATTTACAGAAGTTGTTAAGAGATGTTTTGAGCAAGAGGCCAGAAAGATTTTCAGTAGGAGAGAACCATAGAGGTCTAGCGCAACTTTCGATTTGATGCAAAGCCCGCTTGTCTCGCGAAGAGTATCGCCTGCAACGATTTTCAGCTGAATGAAAATTAGCAAGAGTGGATAGGAGAACGAGAATTTTTCCACGTCCCGATACGCACTGTCTCTAGGCCTGAATAGGCCAGAAAAACAAGCACGATCGAAACCATGGCGTTGGTGAGGAGAAGAAAGATTTAGTCGAAGCATGGAATGAACCTGCTCATACCCATCAACGATTACAGCTCCCCCCCTTATCAGCAGAAACTGAAGCCGTCACAGAGTCAAAGCAGTTATTCCAATTATAGTCGCAGAAACGAAGCAAGGCCCCCCAATCGGCCCGATCAACGTGCCAGAAAAAACACGCGTAGGCGCCAGGCATGGAGCCGTTGGAGAGAAAGTATTTAAATTAAGAGATATAAGGTTTGTGGTTCAGAATTTACCAGATAGGGAGCGAAAGTGTTTATATTTTATAGACAGAAGCGACTATCTGAGTGAAACATAGGTCAAGTGTTTCAAGAATTTGGTGGGGACGCATCCAGGAATGTCTGTGGGCATCTTTAATAAGTTGCTCCCAGATCGTGGAGAATGTCTGAATGATTCGGCCTGTTGGTCTCTGAAAAGAATATAATCGTGGTTGTTGACATGACCAGATTGGGAAACTAATGGAATAAGTTATATTTTTTTAAAAAGTATTTTTAAAGTATTCAAGCTTTAATAATAATAATTACATTGAGGAATGTCTGAAGAAAGAATATTAAAGGAGGCAATAGCCTTTTTGAACTGAAACAGAGAGTCTGACATAAAGAGAATGAGCATTCTTTTAGTTCTAACGTTTCTTTCATCAAATTAGAAATAATTATAGTTTGCAAGTAAAAATTAAACGAGTTGAAAGATGAATTCCTAGCCATACTGGCGTCAATCAGGAAAAGAAGAGCCAAAAGCGATAGCCACGTTAGAGTTGAGAGAGTTCTCTATCCACGCATGAGCAGTTAGATTGCAAGCACACAGATGTTAGTAAAGTTCTGATATATAAGCCCGCGCCTGTTGCAAACCTGCCATCATACATGCAGATACAACCACCACAAACAAAAAACCACAGAGAAAACAAAACAGAAAAAAAAAGACAAAAAAGATAAAAACACAAAACGTGAATCAGGGGTTAAATAAGTTGTAAAGAACTTAAGAACTTAAATTTAAAGAGTGGATTGCTTAACGTAGAATATTCGCATAGAATAGCAGTAAACTATGTAAAAATATGAAAAAATATCTTAAAGTTAAAACACTCACGCAAAAACAAAGAGAGAGAAAAAAAATGAAAAGAATAAGGTAAAATAGCTTAATGCATTTAAAATACATAAAACCATATATCTAAAAAAAGAGAACAAAAAATAATAAAGCAACAAAATATACTAAAACTTAACTTAAAATTTAGGATGGCAAAATTTCCGTTGAAATCCTCATTATTAAACACTATTAATATTAATATTAATATTAATATTAAACACTAAAACACTTCGCAAAGAATTAAAACAAAAATACCAAAACAGCACCAGAGACATCCAAATTAAAACTTGAGATATAATAAATTTAAAAACTTACAAACAGATTTAATTAACACAATAAATCAAAAAAACAAAAAAAAAAAAACACTGGGAAACACAAGCAAAAACACGTTGCACAGTAAAAAGCGACAACTATTCAAAACTATGGTCAAAAACAAAAAAGCCTTTATGAAGCCTGTTTCAGCGGCGAGAGTTTGCTTATCTTTTCGTCGTAAATGAGATCTGCAGCACTGAAAGACGCTCACCAGCTATACTATCCGCTATCCGCAAAAATATAATGCGGATGCGGTTGCGGTTGCGGATGCAAATAGTGAAAAATGATGGGGTTATCCGCTACACCTCTAGTATATATATATATAATTTATAATATATAACCCTAATATATATATAATAATATAATATATAGATAATATAATAATAACAAAACTATAATATATATAAATTATATTATATTATATATTATATATATACTATATATATTATATATATATAGTATATATATCATATATACGAGTAGTATATTATATATATATATATATATATAATAGGTAATATATAGGGTACGTGGCGCAAGGCAAAAGGGTAGAAAAGGTTGAAGAACGGGAAGACACTTTATTGGAAAATGACAACTAACATGCGAGTTGATTTCTTCCCCAAGTATCGTATAGGTTGATGGAGGAATGTAGCCAAGTTTCGGATTTCGCCTCGCTGCAAACACATTAATGTCGGTACGTACGGCGACGCGGCCGAGGGTGACGGTTGGATCTGATTCTCAAATACCTGTATGACCCCCCTCTGCAATGAATGACTACCTGGACACCATTCTTAGCACGCTCTCGAGCAGTGGCCGAAGTGTCCTGGACAGCATGATTTTGATCCTATAACGTTATCGTGCAAGTGCGATTGTCGCAGCGTCCGGAGGGTTCGTGGAGCGGGAGTTGCAAGCTTGCGCCGATCGACTTTCAGGAATTTAGCAAATGTTGTATTGGGTGCAAGCGTCTGGACTATATGCGCTAGCACACTTCCAACGCAGTAATTCAGAAAACCGATCAAGGTAGTCGTTCAAACATTGAGCCTTGTGTGGTCTTGCATTGTCATGCATTAGGATGAAAGAGTCACCGATGTAGGCAGGTAATATGGCACACGACATTATGCTTCGAGGATGCTGTAGATATACCCTGACGGCTGGTAAGGAAGGTGCCTCCGATCTGAGATGTGCAAGCTCTTAGCACCGTATAAAGAGATGCTACCCAAGCACCCATAACAGAACCACCTCCAAACGGCGGTACCTGCAGCTCATTGCATTGCGCGAACCTCTCCGCTGGTCGACGGTATACTTTAGCACGTCTGTCCGAGAAGTTCAGAGACACTCTCGACTCGTCCGTAGAGAGCACCTTTGCCGAATCGTCGACCGTCCAAGGGATGTGTTCTCGGGCAATTGCCGGTCGCGCCCTTCGATGTGTCGTGGAGTGCGGTGGACCTATGGCACTCCTCCGAGGCCAGTAACTATGTTCCGCAAGGCGTCGAAGCACTATATTGTCACTCATCCTGTTGCCGTATACCTCCAACAGCTGCATCTGCAGATGTCGTGCCTTTGTGTGGCGATCTCGTAATGCACACACAGACGTATAAATCGGTCTTCCATGGGTGTCGTGGCCCAGGGCCTACCTTGTCCTCACCGGTGATCATTTGTCAGGGGTTCCTGGTACCGTAGGACCACCCGTGCAATCGTTGTGTGCGCTACACCGAACCGCCGACCAAGTGCCTGGTACCAGTGTTCTTCGGCGTGGAGTGTTGTTATCTGCACACCCTGATCTCTTGACAGTTGACGCACTATCCTCTCCATGTTTATTGGAGTCTCTTCGTACGTGAATGATCCCTCGCTCGATTATACCCCTGACATAACCTACCTCCACTTCTCCCAGGTATAGTTACTTCGTTTATGTTTTCCTAAATTTATCGGCGTGACGGCACC
>JABUQX010115493.1:0-10000 GCA_015478945.1 Trachelipus rathkii | reverse complement strand
TATTCATGAAATATATATTTCTATATTTGGAACATTATATTAATTAAAAAAATTACTTAATTATTTAATATTTAGTAAACTCATTATTGTAAAGAACATTTAATTTATAATGTGTTTTCCATTATTCTTTATTTAGGTTTTTCAGATTTTAGAAGATCTTTTTGGATGTTTTTGGAATTTGAAGGAGATAAATAAAACTCTCTGGAATTGTGCGTTTATTGAACCTCCATAAGGTGACACAAAAATATTCAATGTCACCAGACTGGCTTCAAGCTTGACAGGATATTGAGGCTGTAATTTTCTCCCATTTCTTTGCAATGGTCATTGCCGACTTCGCAATTAGCGACGAGTAGAGGCGTTATTTCGACTACAAAGATAAAAGACCGTAAAGGACGGTTGAGGGATTTGCTTTAAACGAATCTAGGATATTTCTTCTGTGTCTACAAGTGCCAATTGCATTCCGAGAGAGGTGACTTCTTTGTCACCAACAGATGTTTCCAAATCTAAACCTTTGCCAAGCTGTTAAAGGTGGAAAATCATTTCGACGTACAGTGAGTACAGAAATTAATTTTCACACAAAAAACAAATTTCACACTAAAGTTTAAAATTAGATTAGGAATTATATACAAAGTAATATATACCAATAATAGAAAATAATGAAACATGTTATGTTCATAGATTGTATAATCTCAATAGATTTAGATAGAAATGCAAAAAGACATGTAACATAATAACGCCTTGGGCTTTAATATATAGTATGTTTCATATTGTACAAATTTCAACACAAAAAGGTGTTAAAATTTAAATGAAAACATATATGTTATTGTTTTCAAAAAATTACATGGGTGACAGATAAAAATTCATCATAATAGCCATAAGAAAAAAGGGCTACTTTATTGTTGAAAATGTGTGAAAATAAAAAACAAGATTTTTCTTTATATAGACATTAAAATATATAAAAAATATATTAATAAAACTAAATTTTGATTAGTGACATTATTGTCTTTATTTTTCATTATTGTATGTTTTTTTTTTTTTGTTTTTTTTTAAAGGCAAAAATACTAGAAAAATAATACAAAAATTTAGCAATTGCATTTTTCTTATTGTACAGTTCCTTAGATGGAAGTTCTTTTGAGAATACAATAGAAAAATAGGCAATTAATAGCTTTAAAATAATTAATTAAGATTAGTTTAATTAATTTTTTTTATTTTACTAAACGATAGTATAGACTTAGTAAATCAGTTTAGTGAAAAAATTATTCGTTAATTATAATTAGTAAAGTAATTAGAGCTAGTCAAAGATTAGATAAAGAGCAAAAACAGCAACAGAATTCAATACGACAAGCAAGAAAATGTTATGTCAAAATAGGTGTGTGCAATATATTCCAATTAATATATGAATCAAATAGTGTAAAGGTAAGAGAAAGGAGTTGAGGGATACTAAAAAATCGGCACTGAATAAGGGGTATTGCCTCCAGAGCGGAGGGAAGGGAAATTGGTCGTTGAATGGGAGAATTGCAGGGGAAGGGATTTTACCTCCAAAAGAGTAAAGTGAGGGATTGAAATCTCGGCTCAACTGTCCCCCCATTTCTTCATTCACTTGCTTCATTTATTCTTATGTGGCAGTTATATATAACAAATAAACACTGTCACACACCAATATCGAATGTTATATATATATTATACATTATATATATATATTATTATATATATGTTATATATATATATATATTATATATATTATATATATATGAGAGATATAAGAGGAGAGAGAGTGTTGAGTTATATATGCTACATATATATATATATATATATATATCGATTTTGTTTTTATTAATAATAAATTATTATTATCATTATAATTATTATCATCATTATTGTCGTAATCCCGCGAATATTTACAGGTGGTAAAAATTTCGGTTTTTATTTTTTAACCCGTTTTTTTTAAAACCCGTTTTTTTTAGAGAGGCTTAAAAAGCCAAAAGTGTTTTTTTTCTTTTTTTCAGTGAATTAAAAATAAAAAGTGTTTTTTTTTAATTATCGAAATTTTGTGATTTAACAAAACGTAATTAATAATTATCAAAGTGAGGTAGAACCTTTTAGACAAGACCCTAGACCATCCAGAAAAGGTCACTAAGACCAAAGGTCACCAAGAGACACCCGAGGTCACCAGAGGTCACCCGGGGTCACCAGGGGTCACTAGGGGTCATCCAAGGTCAAAAGGTCAAATAAAGGTCAAAAGGTCAAGAAAAGGTCAAAAAAGGTCACCGACCCAAAAATTGCCCTGATTGACCCTAAATACAGAAAATTATTTTATTTTGACCTAAAAACATTAGAAATTGTTTTCTTTGACCTAAAAAATAACAGAATTGTTATATTTAGATCCAAAAATTGAAAATTCATATTTTTGACCTGAAATATTATTCTACCACCACAGAAATTTTAGAAACCACAATTTATAACAGAATTGGAAAAATAAATTTGTTGATTGATTCTAACTCAGAAAACATTTAATAGAAGAACATAGAACAACTTTGAAGAACTTTGAAGAACAGTAGAACAAATAAGTTGACCTTTAATATTTTAAGAACACACCCGACTAGAAAAAGGGGATAGCTGTTTCTTAATTAATTAATTACAGTACAGAAAACTAATTAAAAGTAATTATCAATCAGAACTTTAATATTTTTTAAATAATTTTAAAAGAAAATTATTTTTATTTTTGAAAATAGAACTTTAAATAATTTTAAAAGAAAATTATTTTTTATTTTTGAACTTTGAAATTTTTAAATAATTTTGAAAGAAAATTATTTTTAATTTTGAACTTAGAATCAAAAGTGATTAATAGTGATTAACTTTAAACAGTAATTAATAATTAAAATCGAATAAAATAATTTTAATTATTTAATTAAAAGTTAATACTGATCTAAAATTCTTTTGTTTGAGTTTAAATAGAACTTTACATATTTTCTTTGAACATAGAAAATTTTTGAAAAATATTTGAAAACAGTTTGAATATTTTTGAAAACTTTGAAAAAATATTTTTGAAAACTTAGTGTTTTTTTTTTGAAAACTTTGAAAAAATATTTTTGAAAACTTAGTTTTTTTTTTGAAAACTTTGAAAAATATTTTGAGACTTTAGTTTTTTTTAATTTTTTAGAAACAGTTTGAGAACTTAGTTTTTTTTTATTTGATTAACTTGAATTAATTAAAGTTTAATCATGACTATGTTTGAACCAATAGTCTTTACAGTCTTCGTATTTTCAACATTGTTTCTCGTTCTCTGCTACCTGGTTCAAAGGGCTATAGCCGGACCAGTTGACCCTAATGGAGCTTCAGGAGGAGCCGAAGGGGATAATACAGACTTAGAAAATGATGATTCAACAGAGAACAAGGATGAGGACATGGATGATACCAATAAAGAAGACAATACAGAAGATGTTACTCAAGATGAAGAACATGATGTAACAGAAATAAAGACTACTGATGGACAGAAAACAGAAGAGAATACAGGAGCAAAACCCAAGATAAGGGAACCCACACAAAAGGATATGGGACTTCCTCCAGTATATCTACCTCCTTCTAACATTGATACAATGTCGTTAAACCCAAATCAGAGAACAGCTTGGGACTGGCATCAACCAGGAAATACAGAAAATACAACAAGGATACCTAAGGTGCTTCAAAAGACAAATGTTTTGGATAATACCTTTAATATACATTTGAATGCATCGGGGGCCACTCCCCCTTCAAATCCTATCCTTCCTGGAATGGCCAAACAGAAATATTTAACAATAGGAGTGAATTTAGTGGAACTTGGGGACAGAACCAACCAAGTGATACCCTATATGGAGGACAACCTCAGAATCCGTGGGGGCCATCCAAAATACTTTAAATAATCCTTTAAATATGCAGCCACCTTACACAGGTTGGCAACAACCCCTTCCTACAATGCAACCTGGTTACAATCCATACCCATATGGACCCCCTTATGGAGGATACTATCCCAACGCTGCGTATGCCCCTCCATTACCAGAGTTGGCTAAAGAATTAAATACCAAGACACAAGCTTGGGTGGGAATTAAATTTGAGGATTACCTTTCTACGTTACAAGAGAAGATACGTATGTTAGGTCTAATAACTGAAAGACAGAAAATAGACTATGCTAAGACTACAATCTCTTCTGATTTCTCATCAGAGGCCCGCCAATATATCTTGAAGGATAGCAGTTTTTCTAGGTGCAAGACCCTAGAGGACTTTTTAATTCAATTGAAGATTTTTCTCAAACCAGAAAAAACCGAGACAATCTTCTGTCTTTTGAAACAGTTCATGAAATTTCAAAGGAGACCACATGTAACTCTTACTGAATTCATGTTGGACGTGAAGAATCTCCTTTGGGAATATCAAAGAAAACCTCATTGATATTGAGATTTCCTTGGATTTACTCTCAATATGATAACATTTAATTACACCAGATTTAGAAGAGTATGGAAGAACTCAGAGATTATAGAAGACTTAGAGAAAAAGTTTTAAAAGTCTTTAATCCAGACTTGAGTTTCGTAGAAATTTTGGAGAAACTCAGTCAAATAGAAGAAGGTGCCTTGTTCCAAACTAACCATAGAGCAGAACAAGATAGAAGAAATACAGCTAGAGTATTCTACAGAGAATAATAGCACTAATAACAGTGATACTAGAAAAGAAAGAACTGTGTATAACCCTTCCATGAAGAACAAGAGCATGGAATGGAGAAATAAAAAGAATACTTCTAAATTTTCAGGAAAAAGGACAAGCCCTTCTCCAAATATCAGACCTAATAAGGGAGTGATGAAAAAACTCTCCAGTAAAGAGATAAAGTCCATGGACTACTGCCTAAAGTGTGAATCTTTAGGTCATCATTCTAAAAACTGTGGTTGGAATACCACATATTGCCGAGTATGTTGGAAATTCCACGCCAGGGGTTCGACGTCTAATTGCAAGAATGCACCTGTGTGGATCCCTAATGAAAAATAATATGGTAATACCATATAATAACCCCACTGATTTTGATAATGGGGTCAAAGCTCGAAGAGTCGAGATTAAAAATGATTCAAATACTAGAAAGCCAAACTCTTACTCAAAGAATGAGCGTAGCTATCAAGGTAAGAGTCCTAAGAAAACAACCAGAGTTCATCTGATTTCTAATCATCAAGCAGATCCAGAACATGAAGAAATATCTGGAACTGAAGATGAAAGAGAAAGAACAGTTTTTTACACCAGATCTCTCAGAAAGAGAACAAAATTTTTGATTCCAGGCAAAGATTTAAATGAAGAAATGGTAAATAGAACAGAAATTAAAGATAATACTTCAAGCTTAAAGAAGAGAGGTGTTATAGTAACCTCCAGCTTCTTTGGTGTAGGAATTAGACCCCCAAAATTGGGATGTCATTATTTTTTGTCAATATTTTTGACTCCAACAAAAGGTCAGAACGAGGTTGAAGTGCATAGCCTACTAGATTTGGGGAGCACAACCTGTTTGATATCGTTGGATAGATTAAAGGAAATAGAAAGAGAAGGAAGATTTAAACTGTCTCTTAAAGAGGCTAGTATTATAGTCCAAGGGATTGGAACTCAGATGATCCATCCTATAGGAGAAGTTGATCTACTTCTAAGACTACACCAAAAATATTACCCAGTTACCTTTTTAGTATGTAAAACTGAAAGCACTGGAGCTTGGAATGGAATTTTATTACAAGTATTTTAGCTACTCTACCTATAACCATAGACCTTTCTTCATCGCATTTAAATCTTAAAGAAGAGACTAATGAAATTAAAGTCAGAATCTTTGCCAAATTGGGAAGCTTTTTTCTCATGAATCAAGCTAAAAAGATAACTAAGAAAGACAGAATGATTAATAATCATAGAAAAGATTCCAATAGGAATGATAAGTTTAAATTAAACAATTACAGTGATAATTGTAAACCAGAAATTAATAGAGGCTCAATTGAAAAGCCTACACAGAGATTAATTAATAAAGGCTCCATTCTTGAAAAGCCTACACAGAGATTAATTACTAAAGGCTCATTGAAGAAGCCTACAAAGACAGAAATTATTAAAGGCTCATTGAAGAAGCCTACCAAGATAGAAATAAATGAAAATTCTGTTGTTCGTCAAAAGAACAAAGAAAATTCACAACTTCCTCCAGTAAAGGAAGGACCTTTAATAGCAGACGAAGAAATAGAAGTTCAATTGCTATTAATAGAAGAAACAATGGCACCTGCTCATTCTTATGGTTATTTGAAAGTCAGACCTGAGAATAAAAGAGATTTGAAACTGGAAAAGAAGTGTTTAATAACACCTGCTTTTTCCTTAGGGCCATTATATTTTGCAAACTCTGTGTGCCCAGTAAGAAACAATGAAGTCATTTTAAGTTATATTAACCTAAGTGACAAACCTTTTTATTTAAGAAGAAATAAATATATAGGAAAATGTCATCCTATTTTAGAACTCATTGAAAAAGAAGATTTTAATAAAACTGCAACTGCTACAGAAAATAAGCAAATAGGTTCTACTTGTATAGTAACCTGCTCAGAAAATTTATCAGATAAACAGTTGAAAAATGCATACAGAGAAATTGTAACAGAAAATTTAAGTAAAGAAGAAGCAGATGTTTCTATTTTACAGAAACCTGAGCAATTGGAAGAACTTCTTGATTTGTTAATGGAATACAAGGACGTTATTGCTCTAGATGATGATGCAGTTCCTGTATGTCCTATACAGAAGTTTGAAATAGAACTTACCCCAGATGCTCCAAAGATTATTTTTAGAAAACAGTATCGTCTTCCACATCGCTACCTGGAAGACATAGATAATTTTACAGATGCAGCTTTAAAGAAAGGATATATTAAAGCTTGCTATTCGCCACATAGTTCACCTCTACTGGTGGTGGCCAAGAAAAACTCTAACAAACCAAGAGTCTGTATAGACTATAGGCACCTGAACTCCTTCAACGTCCCAGATGTGTACCCATTGCCCTCAATAGACGAGATATTTTCGTCCCTAGGAGGAGTTGTGACTTAATCGACGCGTACCATTCCCTCGAAGTCGAGGAGGAAACACAGAAATTAATGGCTTTCCGTACAAGGAAAGGATTATTCTGCCCAACCAGATTATTATTTGGGCACCGCAATGCCCCAAGCACCTATGCTAGGACAATGCAAGTCGCGTTGAACCATTTATTAGGACCTATTGCCCAAGTATATTTGGATGATGTCTTAATCATGGGTAAAAATAAGGCAGAACATTTTGAAAACTTAAAGAAAGTTTTTACTGCATTTAGAAAAAATAAATTGCGAGTTAAATTGACTAAATGTCATTTTCTACAAACTTCAGTTTTGTATTTAGGATTTAAAATAGGAAGAGACGGAATTTCACCAGACCCAGCGAAGATAGAATCAATGAAGAGTTTCGTCCCTCCAGCAAGTGTTAAGGAAACACAATCCTTATTAGGATTTTTCTCGTATTTTCGCTTTTTAATTAGTGACTTTGCACTAATTGCGAAACCATTATATAACTTAATAAAAAAGAATGTTAAGTTTGAATGGAAGGAAGAACACCAAAAAGCATTTGAACTCTTAAAAGAGAAGCTTGTGGTGCAACCTCAGTTAACTTTTCCAGATTATTCCAAGCCATTTTTTATAGGTACAGACGCCTGCGACTATGGAATTGGGGGTGTTCTTTACCAAATGTCGGACGATGGCAAAGAAAAGCCATTGTCCTTTGTTTCAAGAGTGTTAAGAGGCAGTGAACTCAACTATGATATTATTGAAAAGGAATGTTTAGCTGTTGTCTTCTCACTACAGAAGTTTAAAAATACGGTGTTTGGTTACCCCATCACCATATTAACTGATAATCAACCTCTCTGCTTTATCTTCCGTAATAAGCAGCAGACTGGGAGGTTGGCCCGGTGGAATTTATTTGTGAATAGTTTCTCACCAACTATAAGGTATAAGACAGGAAAGACTAATATACCGCCAGATTATTTGAGTAGACATCCAGCAAAAGCTCCAAACGTTTATTTCTTTAAAGGAGAAAAGAAACCGATGCTACCAAGAAAAGATTTTATTTTAACGAAAGAAACTTTTAATAGGGAACAAGAAAATTGCCCTAGATTAAAAGAATTAGTTAAGTGGGCTAAGGAAAACCCTAAAACTTATCCACATATTTTCCATAAGAAAGTATTGTACTATGCAACTAGAAAGGAACCTTATGTAATACAAGTACCAGATAGCATGATCTACTCAGTTATAGATCAATGCCATTCTTCACTTGGAAGTGGGCATGGAGGACAACAGAGGACTGAAAAACGAGTTAGAGAGAGATACGTTTTTCCTCATCTAAGTAAGTTAGTAAAGGAGTACTGTTCTCAGTGCGTATCCTGTGCTAAGGTTAAAGGTCCTAGGCCTCCAAAAGCAGAAATTAACAGATGGCCTCTTCCTTATACTCCGTTTTCTAGAGTACACGTGGATAGTATAGGAAAACTTCCCACATGTTCGATTTCAGGAGCCAAACACATTCTCGTTTTCCGAGATGTTTTAACACGCTACTGCGAGTTAGTTGCCTGTAAATCAAGAACAAGCCAAGAATTTGCTCAAGCTTTACAAGAAAGAGTGATATGTCGGCATTCTAGTCCAGAAATACTAGCTTCAGATAATGCCCCAGAATTCACATCAGCTGCGTTCAAAGAGCTGTGTAAAGCTTGGAGGATAAAAAAAGTCAATATTCTGCCCTACAAACCAAGTCAAATGGTGTAGTTGAAAGATTGAATGCAGATATTGAAAATTTCCTCCGTCATTTCGTAAAAGATAATCATAGAGATTGGTCCAAATACTTATCTTTTGCTCAAATAGCAATTAATACATCGTATAATAGATCAATTGGATCTTCTCCACATTTCGTCCTGCATGGATATATAAAGAGACTTCCCTACGAGATGCCTGACTATGTCTCTCCATTTACAAATAAATCGGAAAATAGAAAATTCATATCAGATGAGGTAGATGTCGTAGTGGAAAGAATGGAAGCTATAAGAGATTTAGCTAGAGAAAATCTAGAAAAAGAAACAATTAAAGCTATGGAACAACAGCACAAACATGCCACACAAAGAGAATTGAAAGTGGGCGATTATGTTTTTGTAAATGCTGTCAAAAAACCAGAGCAAAGTTCAAAGTTGAACAAAAGATTTGAAGGTCCTTTTATTGTAAATCAAATAAAGGAGCCAAATAAGCTTATGCTTTCGTGTTTAAATTCAACGAAATTATTTCCGGTTCACCGGGATAATGTAAAAATAATTCCAGTAGAAAAAATTACAGAATCTCATTTTTCATTTGATAATGATGAGATTTGGAATCCAGATGCAATTCAAGAAACATTGGATTCCCCAAAAGATACAGAAAGAACAACAAGAGTGGAACCTGAAGAAGTAGATCGACAGGTAGATGATCAAGAATCTCCAACCACTTCTTCGTGGATTCCCCCTAATTTTTATGATGAACAAAACGTTATACCAGAGGATTCAACACAAGAACAGCAGAATCCTGTAGTAGAAACACAAACTTCTTGTAATCAAAGAATATCTGATACTCCTCAAGGAAGTAGATTGATAAATTCTACTCCTCAAACAAGAACTCAAGTAGGAGGATATAGACCGTCTCTATCACCAATCAGACAAGAAGATTCAGACAGTTCTGAACATGAGGAACAGCCTGTCATTGCAGAAGTACAAGAGGATGCTTTGGTAACACCACTTGCAGATGGAACTGTAGGGGATAATGTGCCAAGTTCTGAAGCACTTCCCAAAGATGATGAGGTAACACCTCCAGAAGAATTTATGGATTTATCAACATCTGAAGGCACAAGAGATGATAGAAAAGAAGATCCGTCGTATAGACCTCACCAGCAATTCAGAGGTCCGAGGGATGTGGAACCAAGAGTTACAAGAAGTCAAACAAGACAAAGAGAACAT
>JABUQX010115492.1:60000-71854 GCA_015478945.1 Trachelipus rathkii | reverse complement strand
TTCTAGGTGCATCTTTACAGAACACTGCGAGACTTAGGACAGTGCGTTCTAAGCAATTTTAAAACAATACAGAAATCTTTCTCTACGAGAAAGGTCGCCTGGCGCAGAAGTCTTAGGTTCACTCCTCCCGAGATCTTAACAATTCTCGTCGTTAGTTAACGGTTACCGCGATAATAATTCGAGCGCGACGCGTACGAGAGTCTTCCGCGAAAATTTTTATAGTCCTCTCTCCGATGAGATGGATTTTAAAACAGGTTTAACTTCAGAAGAAGTTATTTTAGAACAAAGAAAGTTGTTGGACAACTGTAAGAAACAGCAGCACTCAACAGGGAAAAGGGTTCTTCAAGATTCTAATCGTGTTTCACACAATTTTTCTGGTTATACTGCCTCATCTGGAGCTCACTCCAGTATAATAAAGGTCTAAGCTTCAGAAACTGCAACTGCTAACAGAATTTTGATTTTCTCCTCTATTCATTCCAGAGGCTTACTGTAGATACCTAAAATGCCTTCAATGTTTCATAAGATGCATATATAGGGCAAAAATAAATGGAAGATGCCAAAGGTAAATGTCTCATTGTATAATTATGAAAATAATCATTATGATCGATCTTATAACACTCTAATCCTCTTCAACTTCAAATAATACGAGAGAGAAAGTCCGGTTATCCAAACATGTCATAATAACATTTTGATCACTTTAAATTTCCTCAAGAACAAACTCTTAATATGGACACTACATGTCTAATGTACCTTTCAAGATGACAAATAAGGTTAATTTACGACAATTAAATAAATTTAATTTCAGGAATAACATTATTCACATAATTTTTCAAAATCGATCAAATTTAGGACACTACAATGCCCTCATACCGTCCGGTTACTAATAAAAGCGATTGTGAAGGAAGAAATCTTTACGTGTAGATTCTAACTCCGATCCTTTTTATCATCCTGATTCGGTTTTATGACGTCCCACGAGCTAGATCATACAGGACTCAAATAGAGCTACTGTTCTACAAATGGCAAAAGTAACAGATTGTGATCAGTATGCCTAATTCTCTTTTAAATTCATCTTTTGAACTACCTATGCCTCAACACACTCTTCAGAGGAATCAATACGTCAAACCTCTTTTTAAAGCAGATTCTACAATTGCAGAATTCTGAATGTACTCTATATGATATCTTCAAAGTACCAAATTTGAGTATAGATGATATCTTCATATAAATTGTACTCTTCTTTCAGCTTTGTTCCGATTTTGCCCCTATTCTAAGGTTACATTCTCCGGTCAATTGAGTCTGATACCATGCTTCGCCTCGGAGTAGCAAGACTCTTATTCATCAGAAAGTTAAAAATGATACTTAAATTCAGTACACTCATTCTTTGTAATCACTTTGTCTACGTGCACTGACGGAAAAATATTATTTGGGAATTCGTAAATTTAAGTGCTGATACTATTAACTTTGAAAATCACATTATCTTAACAACAGCTTCTTCATTACTTTACAAGCCAAATGAAGCCTCTGCAGATAATGATTTTATAAATGCATTACTACGCAAAAATCTTTCGACATCCTCATATTAGAGAAGTTACCGTGAAATATGCTTTCAGAAGTCTAGTAAGAATTCTCAATTAAATATGTATTGAACAATCATCTCACATTAGAAGACATTACCTTTTAGTGAAGAATAGCAGATTCAATTGCTTTGGCGATGATCCTGTTAGACTTTGTAAAATTGAATAAATTTTCATAAGCTTTATAGAGGGTAGCCCCCCCATAGTCTACACCAGGCCCTATAATTGCCCACAAATACATGGAAAAATCATTGATGAATGGGTATAAGATAGTTTAGAGAAGGATATATACTCCCAGTGTTTATGCTAGTTGTCCCCACTTCTTCTTATACCGAAAAAGACAGGCGCCCAGGGGCCGGGGGAAAAAAAAATTTGAAGAAAAGTTAAGTTGTGTGGGGGAAAAACCTATAGGAAAACTCAATTCTTTCACCATTCCAGACCGATTTCCTCTGCCGAGCATTGCAGAAACTGTCGCTCATAGGCAGCGCGCGCATCTTCTCCTGTCTCGACCTCCTTAGTGGCTTTTCACATCTTAGCGTCTCTGAGGATTCTAGACACCTAACCGCCTTCTCTACTACTAGAGGACATTATGAGTATTTAAGGATGCCCCAAGGCACGACGAATTCGCCCTCTGTCTTTTCAAGAACAATGGAAATGGCTTTGCTAGGTGTAGTTTGTCTTTTGTTCATAGATGACATACTAATTTTCAGTAAGGATATCCCTACTCATTATTCACACCTCTCCAAGGTCTTTAACGCTAAAATAGCCAACCTTAAAGTAAAGCTTGAGAAATGTTCTTTCTTTAAGAGCAGTGTCACTTTCTTAGGCTTTCAAATTAGTGAAAAAGGTTTATCTCCGGATCCAGTCAAACTAGAAGCTTTAAAAGGTTTCAAAATTCCTCAGAATGTCCATGAAGTAAGAGCGTTGCTTGGGTTCTATAACTACTTCAGAAATCTCATACCGAGGTTTTCAATAATTACGCAGCCCCTAACTCTGTTATTAAAGAAAAATGTCCCTTTTTCTTGGCAGTTAGAACAACAGACCGCTTATGACACTCTGAAGAAACTTTTACTTATGGATCCTGCTCTTTTCCCGATTATACTAAACCTTTTATATTAAGTACTGACGCGTCTTCTTACGGCGTCGGTGCTGTTCAATTAGATGACAATGGTAGAGAAAAACCCATTGCTTTTTCATCAAAAATGAATAAAGCAGAATTAAATTATAGTTTACGGAGCAAAGAATCCTTAGCCTATAGTACATGGTCTTATTAAATTCAGAACTATCATTTTTGGTTATCTTAAAAAATATATACCTGACCATGCGCCTTAGTTATCTATTTCTTCATAAACAAATTGTCTGCAGTTAGAAAGATGGAATTAAAATTCAAGTCTTTTAAGCCAGAATTATTATAAAGAGGTAAATAAATGTTTTCCGATTATTTAACGTACGAACCTTTCCAAATCTGTCAATCTACCTTCTTCTGGTGGAAGAAGAGAAATCCATCCCCCTTTCCTTCGAAAAATATACAATTCTCTGAACTCTTCTCCTTCTCGTATAGTTTACTTTCGTCAAAATCCTATTCCTTTAGCTTTCGTTGATACGAGAATATATCATTTCACCAAAGATGTTACTTTCTCCATAACAAAAGAAAAATCGTAGACTATCAGGGAAATAATAAAAATGAGATTGAAAATCTTCCTGTTTCCTGCACTAGTTGTCTTCCTTCATCATTTATCAATGTATCTTTATGTCCATTACGAAAGAAATAAAGTATTGATAGAAATCCTGATTCATATAATATTATACTATATATTTTGAATCATAATACATTACTAGCTGGTCATCCTGGTGCTGAACGCACTGAACGTCAAATCAGAGAATTATACACTTTCCCTAGGCTATCTTATATATCATTCTTCTGTAAACAGTGTATTTCTTGTATAGTAAAGGTTCAAAACCTCATCCAGTAGCTATCAATTCTTAATCCTCTTCCTTTCTTACCTTTTTCTAGGGTCATTTGACACTATAGCTCCTCTTCCCTAAAATGTAAAATCCGGTGCAAAGGTATATTTTAGTTTTTCAAATACGCTTTAACTCGCTATTGTAACTTGCCCTGCTCAAACCGGTAGCATGCAAGGTTGTACTGGAAGCTCTTTTTGAATAAATTCATTTTTAGAATCATTCTTTCCCAGAACATTTTAATCAGTGATAACGCAGTTGAATACTTCCCATTTCTTAATGAAGTGAAAAACTTGGAACATAAAAGAACCGCACTAATTTCCGTTCGACAATCCCACAGCTCCAAACAGCCTCGTGGAACTAGAGAAAACGTCGCTGTAAACGATCATTACTCGTCAATATTTTCTTCGTAAACAAGATGACTGCGAGTACGTAATATTTCTTTTGCTCAAATTGCTTTAAATACTACTTATACAACTCTTCTATCGAAATAACACTCACTTTTTGTTTACATTTCTTATTTCGTAGGTTACCTTATTACCTTCTAATTATGTTCTCCGTTTGTTTAATAAGCCCAATCCTCTAATAGATCATCCTCTATGATTTTAACGCGAAATGGCTGAACGAGGCGGCATCTAGTTCGTAGATTTAGCTCGTCAAAATGCGAAAAAGAAACATTTAGAATTGCTCAACCAGCAACATTCTAAAGCCACCAATTCGTCCTATTCGATATAGCGGATTAGTCTATACACTTGCCTGTTAACCTCCAACTTTATCGCCCAAGCTTTTTTAAGAAATGGGTCGGCCGTATTGTTTTAGGTTTATTTGAAATATAACATAATATTAACTCGTTTAGTTACAATAAGGATTTGTGTCACATTTGAACAATTAAAGATTCTATCCCCATGCTGTTTGTAAACCCGCTGACAATTCTTTTCATCCCAATGAAATACTATAATTCCTTTACAAAATAATGTTAGGCGTGCTCCTCCTCCCTCCTTCCCTCCACCACCTAACTCGTTTCAACCGCAAGGGACAATCATGACGCATGATGATGACACAACCTGATAATATGCTTATACTGAAGTATGTGGCTATATAGAAGATCTCTCAAGCGCCCCAACCGCACCTAGCATGAACACAGCAAGAGTGCACCTCAAAGAAACCCAAACAGTCTCCAAGCATGAACAACCACCTGTTGCACAGAGAAGACCTGAAATGTCTCCTACTGCACCGAGTGCTGCACATCCTGCACCTAGGTTGAGTGTGACTCCTATCTCCCCAGAGTCTTCACTTCCCCTATCTTTGCCCATCTACTCCGAGACAAATACCACCTCCTCAGCAATATCAACAAACAACCAAGAATTCCTTCCGACATTCATCTGTGCCAAATCCCCTAAGAATCAAAATATTATGATCGTTTACTACCCATTTCTGAGAGATAACATTTCCATAGTTCTCCCAATTATCTACTCCTCGTACTCCATATGCATCCTGGCTTCTATTCTACTTCATAAGTTCGCCTCTTCTTTCTAGAAGATCTTCTATGCATGATAGAACCACCATCCTCACCAATGATTTTCCTGATAATGTTGCCTATGCACTTCCTCACCCTATTCGGTATTACGATGAGTAATCCGAATGTAGATTACTTCCCCTTCTCCTCCTTTCTTTTTCTTTTTTCAGAAGAAGTAAATGTTAGAATGACAACGTTAAAGGGCTGAATCTTCTATCGTCCACATCTCATTCATGGTCCTCGGGATTCGTCACCCATTCCGATGCGTAGTATAGCCAGACAGCGTCTCCCCTCCTGAAATCCATACTCCTTCTTTTATGAGATAATCCTTCTACAATATCTATGACGAATCTCGAGTAAGATCAGATCCTTCCAAGTACTTGCAACAATTTCCCCTATGATGACTCCCTCCGGATTATATCCAAACTTCCACCTAAATTCCACCGAAGTTACACTCCTAAATTAATACTAAAGCTCACCCAAGCTCCAACCAAAATTATCTCCCAAATTACTAGTTCATTTACAAATACCAATACTCCTTCTTATTCTCAGAGAACTTATCCAAGAAATATATTCTATCCTTCTCATTCTACTCCAATTACGGATGTAGATAATATCCCAGGTACTTCAACCAGTACTACAGTAGATCCCAAAAAGAAGGGAGCTATTCCTAAAAGAAGAAAATAAATTACAACCTATCTATATTTCTATTAGTAATTCTACTTCGTAGATTCCAATTAGAAATAAATAAAAATTAAACAAAATACTATATAATATAAACCGGCATCATTGTTTAGCATGGTCCATATTATTGAATTTCCAAATTCATTAAAGTTTATATTTTGTAATTAGATTTTTTTTTGCTCTTTCATAAAAATTGAATTTTTATGTTCCACAATTAATTTTAAGTTTTCGAACTTATTGGTTTGATAATACTTTGTAGGTCTTACATTACATGTTTGATAACATTGTGTATGTCTTCCATGTTAAGTTTGAAGTTAGAATTAGCGACATTGTTTCTGTTTTACATGTTATCAATTACACTTCTGTTTTGTGAGTTCTTCTGTCGATGCAACTTACTACTGTAAGTGTTATTGTCCGTCCTATTAGGTAAATGTTTATCGAGTATGTACTTCGGTACTATTATCCGTGTCCGTCCTATTAGGTCATTGTTAAATTTACGATTACGTTGTGAGTTTTCCAGTCTGTACTATCTATATACTAGTAGTAATTGTCCAATAGGTTGTAATCGTTTATATGTTTATATGTTACTTTATATTATAGTCTTAACATTTCCATTAAATCTTAACAAAGAAAAGAAAATAAAAAATAAGAAAAATTTTGAGAAAATGAAAAACAAAAACTATATTACGACATATGCATGATTTAATCCACTACAGGAATATGTATCTGCTTGTATATGTTACGCTTTAATTCATACTACGATTCTTGATGTAAACTAGCTGGATTTTTTTTTTGCGTTTAAAAAGTTTATCACCTTGGGAAATTTTTTTTTAATTATAATAAATAAACATCCTTTAAAAAAAAAAAATTAAATAAACATATAATGCATCTTATCTTATTATTAAAAATACTAACTCGTATATTATCTACTCCCTTAACGATATAATTACTGATCGACGACCAAAAAACGTTACAATCTAACATGCCCATACACTTTCAATTGCTCTTACTATCATCTTTGCAATTTTTATCTTCAGATCTCTGATAAATTTAGAGTGGAAGATGAAATCGTTAGTGTATATTAGATTGACATACAAAATTAATTAAAATAAATTTAATTAATAATTCTTCCATAAATTTCAATGTAAAGAAGGGAGCTTATATCAAGTCACACTCCCGTGACTTTGCCTAAAGTCAATCTAATTCGTATTTTATCCAACGCCCAGAAACTGAGTCAATTGTAACTGACTCCAGTGATCGGCGGATGTTTTAGTGTGTGTTGTAAAATTGTGATATAAAATGTTTATATAAATTTTCTTTCATATTTAATTAGGTTAGCATTAACTTTTCCAGCCTTAAAACTTGTTTGTTATATATCTAGATTGATGTAAAATCCACCGTTTCCTTACCATTAGATGATGCATCTGTTGCTACCAAAATCAATAATTGTCCTTTATGGTAGTGATCAAAATTACTAATTGAGCTTCGCTAATATATTATCTATTAGACTAATAAATATTAAATGTATATATGATGCTCATGATTATTTTACAGAAAATAATATGTGTATTTTTAGGGTTCCTTTCTCTTTAAATTCATAACTGCATTCGGAACATTTAAATAATTTAATGATGTTGAAATTATAACGGCTTTTTAAATTTTGGAGTAATAAAATAATTCGAGTAGTTTGGAATGTTAATTAAATAATAAAGATAACTAAGTGCATTAAAATAATTCTTGTTTTAATATATTTTCATGTTATTAATAATAAAAAATTAAAACTATCTAATCACGATTAGTATGATTACCCTAAAAGCCTTGTCTAAGACGAAAATAGTCGTAAATAATATATATTATTATATATATATATATATATATATTATAATTTATATATAATATAATATACATTAATATATTATATATATATATAATCATATATATATATATATATAATTAATATATATATATATATATACATATATATATATACTATACTATATATATCTATAATTTATATATATATAATATATATATATATATATCTAGTATATATTAGATATATATATATATATAATACTATATATTATATATATATTCTATACATACTATATATATTATATATAGTAATATATATAATATATAGTATATATATAATAATATATTAGGGCCAGGCCAGATTATTACCTTGCTGTACGAATGAAAAATACGAGAAATCCACGGGAACGAAACTTTTCGCTCAGGCGAAAACGTACGAAGAAATTTAAAAAAAAAATTTGAATACCTCTCTCCTCCTCTCTCTCCCTCTCTCTCTCGTATATATATATAATATATTATATATTTATATATAATATATATATTATAATAATATATATTTATAGTATATATAATATATATATCACTACTATATATATTATATACTATATATATTTATATATATACTATATCATATATATATATTATTATATATAATCTATAATATATATATATATCATATCATATTAATTATATATATTATATATATATATATATATATATATATATAATATATATACTATATAATATATATATATATATATATATATACGTATATATATATATTAATATATATATGTATATCATATATATATATACTATAATATATATATATATATATATAAATATATACTATATATATATATATATATATATTATAATTACTATATATATATTATATATATATATATAATATATATATAATATATATTATATATATATATATATGTATAGTATATATTAATATATATATATATATACTATATATATATATTATAATATATACATAATATATACTATATATAATATATATACTATATATGTATATACTATATATACTAGTATATATATATATAGCCCATATATCCACAGATGGTGCAATACATCACAGCGACGTAATGTCGTCCGCACTCGTCACATCACACCATAACTCGTAAATGTGACATTGCCTGTTACATCTATGTGAAGTACGCTTTTCGTTCATATGCAACTGTTATTGCGACTACAATGTAACTTTTAATGTTCGCACACTGCAGCTACATATCTTTTCAAAATTACAAACAACCTGGCTTTTTCTCCAAATTTTTTTATACTCTTTAATAATCTTTTTCATTTTATGTTTTTTTTTTATAAGTCATTCTATACATATTTCTACAGAAATTGTATTATGTAATCTTAACTATTTTTTCAAATTGTCGTACATTTCGAACAACTCTAATAAATAATAATTAATTATGTCTCCAGGAGTCCAGTCCACGATATGCTTCTATTTGAAAGGAGTTGAGGACACTGCCAAGTGTATTTTTCAATTATTTTGTGTTAAATTTATTATGTGTTTCTGTTTATTTGTGCTCACGGACAACTATATTTGATCTTTATTATAGTTTCTTTTCGGAAGTAGCTAAATGAACCTCCTATATGAAAGCGAAATCTTGTTGACTAGTTAGCCTACTTATAATAATAATTAATTGCACTATTTTCTAAATATTAGGTACAACAGGATATATATATTTATTTATTAATTATTAAATATATTTTTTTAAAGTTAATATATATATATATATATATTATAATATATATATACTATAATAATAATAATCATACTATATATAAATATATTAATATATATAGTATATATATATTAATTATATATACATATATATTATATATAATATATATATATATATATATATATATATAATCATATATATATAAATATATATATAATAATATATATATTAATATATATATAGTATATATAATATATATATAAACTTATACAATCATCCGCTCCAACGGTATAAAATCAACCCCTCCCTCCCAATCCCCCCAAAATCTCCCTTGGCTTACTCACTACGTCATACTTCCTGACCGCTTTAACAGTTATCGTACATAAAAAACAAAATTTGTTAACAAATGTTTTTTCTTATGTTTATTTTAATTTATTTTGGTAATTTAATAACTAAAATTGGATGCTGATTCCAACAACATCTTTCTTTTTATTGCAGCTTTAGTACTTTTTAAGACAGGGGTGGCCAACCATTGGCAAATGCGCATGGCTGATTATTTTTATTGGTGGTGCATTGAATAGATACTTGTGCCTACTTTTTCTTTTAAAATAGGTTTCGTAACCGAATCTTTTTGGGATTCAAAAAAAAACTTGCAAGAATTTTTTGGTACATTTGTAAATAAAATTAGTTTTTAATACAATATGCGTATCTTCTCACATTAGCAACATAATTACCAAAACTTAAAAGTATAACTATATAATTATATAATTATATATATTAATATATATATATATATATATAATATATATATATACTATATATATATAGATATATTTAATTTAAAATAATATAATATATATAATATACTAATATATAATATATATATATAATATATAATATATATTAAATAATATATATATATATATATATTAATACTATATACAATAGTGTACATATTCAAAATAGATGTCGAAACTACTTCGATGCAACGTTAACTGTGTAAGCGTTCAGAAATTCATGAGAAGCGTAAAATATCTACATATTACCAATGGCGAACTCGCCACGTTGATATGCAATGTTACGTCGCTGAAGCTGACATTCCAATCAGGACGTAAGTATTATGTTAATAATACGATTCGCACATCGCCAATAGGACGTGAAGCGACGTCGCCTTTACGTGAGGTGCTATTGGGGTATATAATATATAATTATATAATATATATATATATATATATGATAATATATATTATATATATATATATATATATATATACTATATATATTAATAATAATATCTAATATATAATATCTAATATATTTACCCCGAAAAAGTTTTAATTAATTTTTTTTTCCTTCAAAAAGTCCCCCTCCCCCCCCCGGCCCCCCCCCAAAAAAAATAATAATTTTATTAATTATAATTATAATAAATTTAATTTTTTTATAATATATATATTATATATATATATATAATATATTATATATATATAGCTATATATAATATATACTAATACTAATGAAAAACTATAATATATAATAAATATAATTATTATAATTATATATATATATATATATTATATATATTATAATATATATATATATAATATATATATAATATATTATATAATATTATAATATTAATATATATATATATATTATATATATATATATATATATATTATATATAATTATATATATATATAAACTATATTATACTATAATATATAATATATATATATATATATATAAATATATAATATATTATATATATAATAATATATATATATATATATATATATAATAATATATATATATATATCATTAGTTACATTTATACATAATAAACTGCTTTTAAACATACAAAAATCGACAAAAAAAAAGAGAAAAATTTTATCAACAAATATAATATCTCATCCTTAATAGCACCACAAAATATACTGACACAGAAAAGTTTTTTATTTACTCTTTCTTTAAGAACAGTTCCGAAAAGAATTAAATTTCTCCAATAAATCGAGAAATCATTCCAGGTTCGTCACAAGGCACTCCTTTTTCAAACCTATATTTAATTGGGAACTATTATATTGTTTCCTGATATATTATTCTCTAGTTTTTTGTCTCTATCTTCAATTAATTTGTGTTAATTACCGGATAAGCGAATTAATTTCACTTAATATTTCTCTTGAGACAAGAGAGCTAGTTCACTAACCCATTGCGCATTCATTTCTTCATAGAAAGATTTAATCAATCGGATTTACAACAAGGTAATTTATGTTTGCGACTTGACACCGCCTGCCGCCTGTTTAATTATTATACAAATATCCTATTACTATATTATTGCATAAAGATGATTCGTAATAAAAATCTAAAAACCAACCGAATACCACTCTGTAGACTACCATATTGCTGGATAAATGATTGCTTCGGATGTCCTTACAGTTATAATCCTAGTTTACATTAGCATTTAAAATCAGTGTAAGCAACAATGGAGACTGGAAAGTTGTTCTTCGTTCGCAAAATTAAAAAACAGTCAGTACCAGTGTAATTGAAGTAAATAAATTTGTAATCATTGTGAAACAGACAAG
>JABUQX010115492.1:30000-47500 GCA_015478945.1 Trachelipus rathkii | reverse complement strand
ACTGCTACTTCAAATAGGTTCTGTCACACGATTCCTCTTATTTCTTGCATAGCTCATGTGAATCAACCATAGAACTATGTGCCTTATATATGTTATTGAATGATCTCCTGTATGGAAACTCATTTTGTCCTGCTATTTGCTTTTTTCTATTTTAACACTTAAAGATTCTAACATTCATGCCTCAGTCTTAGTTATTGTTAACTTTGAATCACTATACATTAATTTAAACACAAGCCAGTCCTAAACACAACATATCCTCATAATACACCATAATACAGCGTTTAATTATTATCAAAATTGTTCCATTCCACAACCAGCAAACTTGTTATATTTACCCCCTTAAACTAACCATTTCTTTGTTGTCCTGTTTTCTGCCATCGCTTAGTTTTTTGGTTGTCTGGTTGTCTGGTTGTCTGGTTGTCTGGTTGTCTGGTTGTCTTCTTATTTTTACGCGTCTTGTAGTCTCCTAACCAAGTCAAAGGAAATAAGTATATTTGTAAATTTGTTGCACTTTTAAGTTTATTGTATAATTTATAATTTTACTTGCCTTTTTACTTATTATTTTATATAATTATTTTATATAATTTTATTATTTTATATTATATATAATATATATATATTTTTTTATATATTTTAATATTATATATATATATATATATATATATATATATATATATATATATATATATATATATATATATATATATATATATATATATATATAGAGAGAGAGAGAGAGAGAGAGAGAGAGAGAGAGAGAGAGAGAGAGAGAGAGAGAGAGAGAGAGAGAGGCAGAGAAGGACGTTTTTGAAATATTATTTAAAGCATGGTTTGTTTCTGCTTAAAAGCAAATTTATTGGCAGATAAACATTCATTACAGAGCATGTAATAATATTCATTTGTGGTGTATGACATCCTTCAAATGTTGTCCTTTTTCTTTTATGCAATGTTGTAGGTGTTCACGGGAATTGGCCTCCACTCTTTCTAGGAGGTCTTTATCAATATAGCGATTTCTTGTTGAAAGCTGTCCTTCAATTCAGCTAATGTAAGGTAATTGTTCACATAGACTCGTGACTTGGTGTACCCCATGAAAAATAATAACACATTGATAAATCTGGGAACCGAGGTTGCCATGAAAATCATCAAATCTGAAAACTAGTCGATTGGGAAAGAATATCTATTGACGTAGCTCCATCTTGCTGAAACCATACACGCCGAATGGCAACCCGCCTTTTCCCTAACTCAGGCAACAAATAAGTGATTAAACTGTTTATCATCTCAATATAGCGCTCAGCAGTAAAAGTTATGGTGACGCCATTCTGTTCAAAGAATTAGGGGCCAATAATGTAATTCACTCCCAACGCGCACCAAACTGTCACTTTTGTGCTGTATGGAGGTTTTTGGTGCGATTCTCGGGGATTGTCAGCAGCCCAGTAGCAGCAAATCTCTTTGTTGACTGCACCATTGAAATGAAAATGAGTTTCACCATTCATTATCAGAATCATGTTTGCATTTTCATCATAAAGTGAAAGCATTGTGCATGAATAGTTCTCTCTTTCATGGTAATATGTTTTCTTCATCCACTGACAAACCATTATCTTGTACAGGTGAAAATGTAAGTCATCATGCAAAATACGTTGGAGTTGAAGCTCCACAACATGTTTTTGATCAGAGCGGCTTGGACTTTGAAACATCGCTAATCTAACATTTTCCGGAGTACGTACCGTGCATAGGGCACCTGGTGGTTTTGTTTCCATTAAGGAGCCACCTGTACGAAGATTATTAACCCAACGTAAGATTATGTTACGAGAAGGAACGGAGTAATTTCGGTGAATTTCGAGTTTGCGGCGAAACTCACCCTGCACCGCGGTCACCTATAAACCATTCGTTGCAAAAAGTATCGTACGCAAAAACAAAGTGTTCTAACATCCACCGAACCATATGTGGGGATGGCCAAAAAATATCAAGATATCGATATTTTGGCTCGATATATCGATATTTTTTAGCGATATTTTCTTAGGCGATATATCGATATTTCGATATTTTTTCTTAATATCGAAAGCCGATATTCTTTTCATAAAATTTTTTTTTAATGGCCGGAAAAAAAAATCTTATCCCCCTCTCCCGACACCCTGAAGTGAAACTCTCTTTCTCCCCCATATTTAGTTCTTCGGTCCTCCCCCGATATAATGTCATGTATAAAATAAACCGAAAAATTAGGGTTTTAGATTTTTCTTTTCTTTTCGAGAACCAAAAATAGGGAGAAATCGTAGTACATGGCTACATGCGCACATGGCACATGCCACATAGTCAAATAGTCATTCTGAGTATTCACTAATCACTATTCTGTTATTCAGTGGCAAGACAATAAAACAAAATATCAATTTTTAAGGCCAATTAATAAAAATTTATTCAAAAGAAAACTTTATTTTAATAAAAGAGCTTCACATCTAGAAAAATATTAAAAAACATCCTAATTATTTATTTAAATTTATGTAACCCAACATAACTTAACTTAACCAAACCAAACTTTCTTTTTTGGCACGGGGAAAAAAATTATAATTAATATTATTTTAAATACTACATGTTTCACCACAAATACAAATTTTAGTATCTAGTATTAATTTATAGTACTGAAAAAGCGCAAATAATGTAATTTTGTCTGAAATTATACAATTTATATCAAATACATCCGTATTGAACAAAAAACATCATTTTTTTTTTTTGGTTTTGAGAGGGACCTCACCAACGAAGGGCATATGCCGTCCCTCCCGGCAGACAAAATACTGTCCTTCAGGCTATCACGAGTTCAAGTCAAGTGAACCCACCTGCACGAGAGCCCATGAGACTCTCATCATATAACTAATTAAATATTTCAAACTCTTCTGATTATAGCAAAAAAGTAGCCTCCCTGTCCGCTTTCACGCTCAACAAATAAATAAATAGAAAACTGGCAACACCATTTTCTCAGCATGTGTCGGGATATATAAAATATAACCATATATATATATATATATATATATATATATATATATATATATATATATATATAAAGTGAGAGGTAAAATATATATATATATATATATATATATATATATATATATATATATATATATATATATATATATATATATAGGGTCAGCATCCCGAAAGACACATGCATGTAACTAAAAAACTATAACAGCTACACGAAAATAAATATCATTTTATTAATCAGGGCATATTTTACACCGGAAATTTTAAAAAAAATAAAAATACGCTTTAAAAATTTAAAATTGTTATAAAATGTTGGAAAAATTACAGTTTTTTGAGAATACGAAGAAGCTCTGTGAGGGAGAGCGCAAAGTTGCCAAATGTTGAATTTTTTTTCTTTTTCACTAAAGAATTCTATTGGTAAACAACAAAGATGGATAGAGTCGGGTTTCTCGGTCATCGGGGATGATTTGAGGACTTCGTCCCCTCTGTCCCTCCGTCGGCTCGAACCCCCTTAAAAGGAAATAAAAAGAAAAATATTTTTTCCAGAGCAAATAAAAACAAAACTATATTTTGAACACTCTTGCTGTATTACTGCAGGAATGGAAGGTCGATGAGAGCACGTCATTAGACCTAAGATTATACTAATATTTAAGGTGTTATTAATAAATATTTGAATAAAATAATTTTTTTTAAGTTTCCGCGAGGAAATTGCTTGCTTAAATCAAAAATGATATTTATTTTCGTGTAGCTGTTAGAGAAGTTTTTAAAAGTTAGCATGCATGTGTTCGATGTTACCAATATATATATATATATATATATATAGCAGAATATATATATATATATATATATATATATATATATATATATATATATATATATATATATATATATATATATATATATATGGTCAGTCTCCAGGTTAGGCGACGCACATAGTTAAAAATCTACGATAGCTAACTAAAACGGATGACATTTTTGAATCAAGAGCGTTAAATTTAAGGTTACGGAAAAATAAAAATTAAACTAGTAATTAACTATTACTTGTCAAATTGAATCGTGCGTCTGGCAACTCTCGATTTATGAGACGAAAGTCGTTAAACTCTCATCCTTGTGATTGGTTTTCCATATCTACGGTATATATATATATATATATATATATATATATATATATATATATATATATATATATATATATATATATATATATATATATATATATATATATATATATATATATATATATATATATATATATATATATATATATATATATATATATTTAGTTAGTTAGTTAGTTAGGTATTTATATAATGAGTTAGTTAGTTAACTACTATTCACTATGCAAGAACGTAAATAAATGTATATATATATATATATATATATATATATATATATATTTTTTATATATATATATATATATATATATATATATATATATATATATATATATATATATATATATATATTTATAAGTTAGGTTAGGTTAGTATTAAACAATAATACTGTAAAAACCTAACAACTCCTGCTCATTGTTTAAGAATGCAAATAAATCTGTTAACAACATTATTTCTGCCGTTGTAATATAAAAAACTTATCGCACATTCCTAAAACTTTGCTTTTTAAAAAAATTTTATTTTGTGTTTTTTGTTTAATTTATTTTGTACTTTTCATAACTAAAATTTGCTCGTGATTCCAAAAATGTATTCAATTTTAGTGTAGCTATCGTAGTTTTTAAACTATGTGCGCCCATCTGATGGTTTTTTCGATATATATATATATATATATATATATTGGTTGGTTATTAGTATATATATATATATATATATATATATATATATATATATATATATATATATATATATATATATATATATATATATATATATATATATATATATATATATATATGTATATATATATATATATATATATTATATATATAAATATATATATATATATATATATATATATATAGTTAGTTATATATATATATATATATATATATATATATATATATATATATATATATATATATATATATATATATATATATATAACATCGATATATCGAAATATCGATATTTTTCTGGCGATAATATCGAAGATAATTTGATATTTATTAAAATATCGACATCGATTTATCGATATTTTTTGATATCGGGGCATCCCTACCATGATACCGACTGATAGTAAATTCTAAGTGAACGAAAGGAACCGACGGTCTCACCCGCAAGCCCATCCCACTCTTAAAAGTCGAGTACTATCCTTTCAAACGTCCTATTCTATCTCGCCATCACACCTCAGTAAGATATATATAAGAGTAGGTTGTTATACAGATATAGTTACAAGATATATATATATATTAAGGTTAAGGTATACATATATATATATATATATATATATATATATATATATATATATATAAGATATATATTAAGGTTTGAAATAAGATTAACTTAAATGCGAATAAGCTTCCTCTTGAATATGTTTAGACCTGATGATCGTACCAGTCGGGTCGAAAAGTTGTCCTTAAAATAAATATAACAAATATATACATGCCCTATGCTTTGAATTCCTCTCTCTCTCTCTTTCTCTCTATATAGATATATCATATATATATATATATATATAGAGTATATATATATATATATATATATATATATATATATATATATATATATATATATATATATATATATATATATATATATATATATATATATATATATATATATATTAATCTAATCTGTCACTACGTTTATGTTGTATCTATTATTATTATTATTATTATTATTATTATTATTATTATTATTATTATTATTATTATTATTATTATTATTATTATTATTATTATTATTATTATTATTATTATTATTATTATTATTATTTCTTAGTGAAAATTACAAAATTTTAATAGAGACGTTCAGAATAATTACGAAAAAATTATATACAATTTTATCATTGTCAAGGTATTTTCACTACTTTGATAATTATAATTGCTGGCTAAATTTGCATTTCATTATTTTTATTATTTTTATTATTATTAAAATTATTATTATTATTATTATTATTATTATTATTATTATTATTATTATTATTATTATTATTATTATTATTATTATTATTATTATTATTATTATTATTATTATTTTATTATTATTATTATTATTATTATTATTATTATTATTATTATTATTATTATTATTATTATTATTATTATTATTATTATTATTATTATTATTATTATTATTATTATTATTATAATTATTATTATTATTATTGTAAATAAACTATCTTTAAATATTCTTTTTCTTTTTGAGCTTTAATTTCTTTAATTTCTTTAATTTCTTTAATTTCTTTAATTTCTTCCTCTTGCGATGAGCACCGCGAATTGCACCACATCGGACTGGAACACTAAAATTATGTGACACGTTGGAGCACTGAAATTATGTGCCACATTGGAACACTGAAGTTATTTGCCACACCGATTCCTAGTTAGTCTTTAGAAAAGAAAAGTTTAAATTTTGAATTCTTTTTGAGTCAAGATTAAAATATTTCAAAACTTCAAAAAGAAGAATTTTCAAGATGACGTTTTTAACACAAATATTCTAAAGAGGATCAATTAAATTTTATCTAAAACCATTCCTATTTTATTTCATCAATAAAATTATGCAAACCTATAAATCAAAAACAACGTTAAATTAATTTTCTAAATATTTTTTAATATTATATTAAATATTTAATCAACTCGATAAAAAGAAATAAAACATGCAAAAAATACAAATTTATCATTAGTTTTCTACATACGTTACACTCAAACGATGTAGCAATATGCAAATTAGTAATTATTTATGTAGCAGAACTCCATAAATTAATTTTTCTGCTCAAAATGCGTACGACGTAATCTCAGAAATATTTTTAGCTCTGATTTTTGTGTTACAAACATGTTCTACAAGTGAATGAATCTTATTTCAACATTTTTTTGTTCAATTTTACATATATATATATATATATATATATATATATATATATATTATTATTATTATATATATGATATATATATATATATATATATATATATATATGTAAAAATATGTTTTATATGTATAGTATATATATATGTCTGTTATGTTATAATTATTTGTGCTTATGTTATTATTGGTTATATATATTGTTATTATATTGGTTAAGTTATAAATATATATATATATATTTATTATATATATATATAAAATATATATTTATATATTTATATATATATATATATATATATATATATATATATATATATATATATATATATATATATATATATATAAACGTTTTACACTGGTTTTTCATACGACCTGTCAGAAGGTCCTTTCGAGAAAGGTCCTTGGGTATCACGGGCCTAACGACTAAATCCGCTGGCTGGTCAGGCCTATCGCGGATGCCGGGAAGTTTCCCCACTAGTAGCAAAGCACGCTACCAATGTACTCATTAACGTCTGAGTGAGACGAAGCTAGAGTTAATAGAGAATAGCTCACTTTCTCTCGCTCCACCCAGTCTCGAACCTGGGCCCTCTCGCTTGCTAAGCGAGTGCTCTACCACTGACTAGGAGCGCTCATATATATATATATATATATATATAGTTAGCATATAGCAGTATAGCAGTTAGCATATATATATAGCATATATATATATATATATATATATTTTGTTAAGATATATATATATATATATATATATATATATATATATATATATATATATATATATATATATATATATATATATATATATATATATATATATATATATATATATTCCCTACTCAACTGACTATCCAAAATTTATCGACAATCAAAATAGAACACATTCTATCTTTTTTTCAACATTCACAGAAATCATCATCCTTGGTGATTTCAACACTCACAACTGCCAATGGCTTACCTACAATTCTCAAGATATACAGTTGGTGAACTTGCCTAACACTTTTCTATCCAGAATAACCTCTAGCAGTTAGTGCAGCTCCCTACTCTTATTCTTAATCGTCTTGGAGATGACCCCAACATTTCAGACCTTTTCTTAACAACTCTCAATCATTATCTCCGTATCTTCTTCAATCTCTTCAAGTCTTCCGAAAGGAAGACACTCGCCAATGGTGAGGAAACTCTTTTGGCAGTTCGGTGGTGCTAACTGGTCGGATATCCGGTAGTGCTTCTTTGATCACCCATGGAATGACTACTTCTTCGATGGGAGGATTCTCTAGGATGGAAATGAGGGCATAATCGAGGTGTTCTTTCTGTCATGGAGACTTACATTCCATATACTTTTTCTTCAGCTAAACCTAACAAATCCTTGTTTAACACTACTTGTTCTCGTGCTATTCAACATAGGGACGCTAAGTTTAGGAAGTACATTCCTTCTCAACCTCCATTAACTCACGCAACTTATACTTCATCCTGGACTCGTGCAAAACCTATCCTCAGTGACACTCAAAACTCATGTCTCGGTATAGAATGCAATAATCTTTATGGTTAATCTTCACGACCTTGCGACATTTTGCAAAAAATGTTAACTAACATTTCTTCTTCCCCTTTCCCTCCTCTAGCATCTTCCGACGGCACAACTGCCATTTTACATTCCGCTAAAACTGAACTCTTCTCTTCACTCAAACGTTTCCCTGTAATTATGTAAATACTCCTCCTTTTCCATCCCTATATATATATTACAGGTGTAGCGGATAGTGATTTTTCACTATCCTGGCGGATGTGCGGATGCGGATGCGGGGATGCGGATATTAGTTGCAATTCACTATCCGCGGACGGATGCGATAGCGGATAGTTAAGTTTTTAAAGTTTTAGCTATAAGTACTTCATTATATATATAGTATATATATATATATATATATATATCAAATTCGAAGCTTGAATAAAGGGTACAAACGTATTTTTGTTAATAAATAAGTTAGTATATATATATATATATATATATATTTATATATATATATATATATATATATATATAAATATATATAATATATATATATATATATATATATATATATATATATATATAGTATAGTATATATATAAGTAAGTTGTTGGTTATATATATATATATATTTACATATATATATAGATAGTTATAAATATATATATATATATATATATATATATATATGTATATATATATATATATGTATATATAGATTTTGAATTCCTGTGTGAATTCAGAGTGCAGTACAATTTTTACTGGACCATCTCTTTGCACACACCAACCCTTCCCAAGCCTCCATCCATTTGGAAAAAAAGTTAAATATATATTAATGCTTGAAATTAATAATTCACAAATTATACCTCAAAAAGAAAAGCTTCTGAGCCCTTTCATCGAAAAGTTTGCTTCTCTTTTCGTCCTGAATGAGATCCACCACTGAAAGACGCCCAGCTGTTATTCTGTTGAAGCATGCCGCATTCCCTGGCGACTGTAAGATGTGGAAAACTTTTACAATTATTACCACAGATAAAACCAGTGAATCTTTACCTGATTCCAAGCTTTTTCTCTTTTGATATTCTTCGGTTACTGATAGAGTGTCTTTTGACACCTCTGAAGAAGAATCTTCATCGCTGCTAGAAGCCAAAAGACGTTCATGGATTCAGCAAATGACATCGCTAGCAAGATGGTAATTGAGCTCCGTTTCAGTAATCTTTATTTTTACATGGTAATATTTGCCTTAGCAGCATTTCATCACATAGGAATCCTAAATTAATTTTAGCCTCTGTAAAATACGTGGTGCAAGAAATTTTGTTTTGTATCTAAGAGGGACGGCAAATCAAGTAAGTCTTTCATCTCCGTGCAATATTTCAAGTGAAGCTCTTCGTGTAAGTTTTAATGTTGAAGCCCACAGCCTTCCATGGCTTGCAGATACGGGTAATTGTTGGGTATTTTTTGCAACAAGACAATATTTGGAAATTGTACTGCGAACAAGAAACTCAGTCGTGTATGCCAGCTGTTATGGACGATCTGTAATGTGATGCCATTTCAACTTCTATAAATCCCATTCTGCTTTTACTAAATCTTCAGTTGGGCTTTCGAGATCTTCCTTGCAAATCTTTTATCTTCTCATATGGCACATTAAACCTGTTCGGTATGACAAATTGCAAGGAAGATATAATTTCTCTATGATTTAAAAAAAACTCTCCTAATGCTGATATTAAATCCTCCAAAAATGGTATAAAAATGGATGTGTGATAAACTAGTCGGAAGTAGGAATGTAGGGGTCTGTATTTTTGGAACTTGTTAATTCTTGGTACAGCAATCAATACCCAGCTCATATTCAGATGCGTTTACACATTCTTCAAAAAAATCTGCTGAAATTCTATTGCATTTTCTCTGATGGCTTCAAGTTTAGTTTAACTAAAGGACTTACGAGATTTGACAGCGACGAAATGTATAAAATTAATTTAACCTCTGCACTTTATATTACTAACAGATATGATACTCAAAAATTTTTAGTGTCTAGAAAATTTCGGGGGGACACCCCCTTAGATACTGTATATATATATATATATATATATATATATATATATATATATATATATATATATATATATATATATATATATATATATATATATATATAGTATGTATATATATATATATATATATATATATATATATATATATATATATATATATATATATATATAAATCAGATAGTGCACACACGTTTCTACAATTCATAGATGAATACTCATCCGCTTTCCCGCAAAAAATTAATGCGAATGCGGTTGCGGATGTGATAGTGAAAAATGATGCGGATATCCGCATATGCGGATGCGGATGCGGATGCATCCGCTACACTTAATATATATATATATAGATATTATATAGATATTATATTATATATAGTTATTATATATAAAGTTATTATTATTATTATTATTATATATATATATATATATATATATATATATATATATACATATATATATATTATATATTATTATTATAAACATATATTATATTATATTATTATTATATATATATATATTATATATAGTTATATATTATTATATATATATTATTATTATTATATATATTATATATATATATATATATATTATATATATTATTATTATATATTATATATATATATATATTTCTATATATATATATATGAGATATATATATATTATTATAAATATATATATATACATATATATATATACATAGTTATTATTATATATATATATGTTAATATGTATATTATACATACTTCCATTTTATATTATATATATAGCATATAGCATATATATATATATATTATATATATATATATATATTATATATATATATATATACATATATATTAATATATATATATATATATCATAGTATATATATATATATTATATTATATTATTATTGTTATTATTATTATATATATATATTATTATATATTATGTATAGAGATATATATATATATATATATATATTAGTTACATATATGTTATTATATACATATATATATATATATAACATATATTATATATTATATATATATATTACATATATATATTATATTATATACATATATATTACATATACATATATATATATATATTATTACTATTATTATTTATATTATATATTATTTATTATATATTATTATATATATATATATACATATATATATATATATATATATATATATATATATATATATATTATATATATGTATATATATATATATATATATATATATATATATATATATATATACCTTTATATATATATATATATATATATATATATATATATATATATATATAAGTATATATATATATTATTATATATATATATATATATATATATATATATAAAGGGTACAAAGCCCAACTCCCCGTCCTCGTCGTATATCCTGGATTCAACTAACATTTTTACATAACATTGCAATTTCCACTTAGACATTATTTCCGCTCTATTATGGTGGGTAGTCCTGATGGTATTCCTCCTGTGGTTCTCAAAACTTGTACTTCCTAGCTTTCACCATACCCCTTGCTAAACTATTTCTTCTCTGTTTATCTATTTCTACCATCCCTTCCTGTTTGAAACGTGCTCTCATTCAGCATGCACTTAAAAAGGGAACTCCTCTCAACCTCTCCAACTATCGTCCTATAGCTTTAACTTCTGTCCTTTCTAAAGATTTCGAATCTATCCTTAAGAGAATAATTTGAAAACATCTCAACTCGTCAAATCTTACCTCTGATCGTCAGTGTAGCTCTCGCAAGGAAAGCGATACTAGAGGTCTTCTTTGGTCTTCTTCCCTTTCAATCTGATTCTTGGTCCACAGGCCTTTGATATTTCTGTGAATCATTTGTCGTGGGGCTAGACATTTGGAAAGCCTTAGATAGGTTCTAGCCAAGGCTTTGATTTCTATACTCACTTCCTTCGGTATCTATCCTTCCCTCTGTGACCTTATTCCTGATTTCCTTTCAGGCATTTATATGGCAGCAGTTGTAGACGGTCACAGTTCATCCTTCAAATCTATAAATAGTGGTGGTGTTCCTCAGGGTTTTGTCCTATTCCAAACTCTTTTTAATTTTTCATTAATGACCTTCATTCTATTACTTCTTCAACTATTCACTACTATGCCGACGACCCCACCCTTCATTACACCTTTAATTTTAAAAGATCTCACCCAACAGCAACTGACTCACGCGATGTGGGGGGGGGGCCTTGGAGTGACTAGCCTCGGACAGTTTTCGTATTTCTATTAGTTATTTCGAATGCCTCAAAAAATAAATTTCTTCATCATAGTACTCGACATAATTTTCCACACAAAACTCAGACCTTGTCTGTGTTTCTTTTTCTCATAAGCTTAATTGGATCACGTTATTTTTCATCCTAAATCAATTCCTATGGGATTTTTCACTCTGAGATGCCTTTGAAATTTATTCACGCCACTGCAGTTACTTGATTATTTTAGGGGTTTTCGATCGGCTCTTGTATAAAGTGAGCCTCACACATCTGGGGTTGATCCACCCTCACCGCTTTAATTAACAAAGTGTAGCCTATAGATTTTCGTTTTATCAAGTCTCTTGCTCTCATTAACTCTCCCAAGCCTATTTCTGACAGTCGAATTGTTGCAACACTTCCTCCTACATCGAATACTGAACTCTTCTGAACTCTCCGGTCACATACCTCCTCCATTGAAAAGGTATCGTGACACACGCCATGCAACACAACCTCATCATCTCTCTGTCCAACTCCAAGACTTCAGATTTAAACGCTATGCTCAATCTTACACGTACACTTCGAGTAAAATCTGAAACACACTTCCATTGTCTATTTTCACCAATTACCTTTGATTTGCATACTTTCGTGCGCTGTGTATCTGGGAATGCCACTCTATGAATTTGATCAAGCTCTGTAATTTACTCAAGCTGCTGAAATTTGGTTGGCCTCCGGCCTTTGCCAGCCAGAGGAGACACAATATATATATATATACATATATATATATGTAGCATATATATATATATATATATATATATATATATATATATATATATATATATATATATATATATATATATATATATATATATATATATATATATATATATATGACAAAGTTACTTAACGGCTACACGGAACGGGAGGTCGGATCAAAAAAAAATTCACAGGTAGCCTCTATGATACATAAATAGATGTTCTAGGGGTGAAATGATTTATTTTTATTTTCTAGGGGTCAAATGTGGTTAGAGTTATGTTAGGTTAGAGTTAGGTTAGGTCACCCCTAGGAAAAAAATTCATTTCACCCCTAGAACATCTATTTATGTATCATAGTGGCTATCTGTGAAATTATTTTTTTACCCTACCTCCCGTTCCGTGTAGCCGTTAAGCAACTTTAACCATATGTTTTTTTTTTTTGTCTCCGCCACCATGGGCAGAGCCCTATTCAAGGAGTGGGTGTTGAATCGTCTCAAATATTCATCTAACGCAAATTACGCAGATGAGCACAGACGCAGGCTTTAAAGTGGAGAAGGGAGATTAAATTGAAGTAGGGGTACACAGAAGATGGAAGAGAATTCCACAGAACTGAGGTGGCAGGAAAGAAGGAAGCACCGCAGCGAACTAGCCTGGAGTTACTAATATCGACACAATACTCATGTGCAGACACAGCACCCCTTGTGCTACGAGGGCGTCGTAAAGGTCGTGGTACGCGAGTGGTAAGTTCCCTCGAGCACTTTCTGCTGCGGTACCTATAGAAAAGAGATAAAGCACCAACATCGCGCTGCAAAAATAGAGGGTCAAGTGAACTGGAAAGTACAGAGCAGTTTATAAGCCTTTTGGCTTTGACTCAACTCCTGTTCAAAAGTTGGCAGTTCCTAGAGTCCTAGATAGAGAGAGTGTACTCCATGGGCCAAGTATGATATGATACCCTTGTATAGCTGGAGTAACTGAGAAGAGAAAAAAGTCCCGCAGTCTAAACAGAACTCCCAGTTTCTTTGAGGCCGCCCTAGCAACCGTTGTGATGTGGTTTCCAAGACATTTTTTTGTTTATGTTAAGGCCAAGAATGTTTATATTGTCAACAGGAGAGACGAGAGAACCGTCGAAAGAGATAGGAAAGTTAGAAGGTATCTTAGAGAGGGAGATTTGTAGAAGTTGGGTTTTTAAAGAATTGAATTTCACAAGGTTGAGACGACCCCACCCGGAAATTCTGTCCAGATCAGCGAGAATAGAATCGGAAAGGTTAAGACGAGAGGCAATTCTAGAAGTAAAAGAGGGAGCAGAATTGAAATTAGTTGAAGAATGAAGGGTCGAGTCATCGGCATATGAGTGGATAGAGTTAGATGTGCAGGTGAGAAGATCATTAATGAAAAGCAGGAATAAAGTAGGAGACAAGACAGAACCCTGAGGAACACCACTATTGACAGAAAAGAAGAAGTCGCCCCATCAACAACAGCCGATATTGAGCTATTTGAAAGAAAGCTATACATAAGTAAGCAAAGAGAAAGAGGAAACCCAAAGGAGGGGAGCTTGGAGAGCAGTGACGCGTGCCATACCCGGTCAAATGCTTTGATATGTCAAGCGCCACCACGCAAGTCTCCCCGTAGTTCCTAAGGGCAGAAAACCATAAATCTGTTAAATAGGAAAGTATATCGCCAGTAGACCTCGAGCGCCGAAAGCCGTACTGGCGATCGGAAAGAAGTGGAATGAGATTCCAGATGGTCTAAGAAGTGAGAGTTGAGAAGGGTTTCAAAGATCTTAGATAGAATACAAGTGAGAGCTATAGGGCGATAGTTAGAAGGATCAGAGCGGCTTCCCTTTTTTTCGGAATAGGTTGGACATATGCGCGCTTCCAATACTGAGGGAAAGTGCTAGTATTGAGGCATAGAGAATATAGTTGAACGAGGAGGGGTGGGTCAGCACGGAAGCACACTCCCTCAAAACTCGGGGAGGAATGCCATCCGGGCCACCCGCTTTCCTAACGTTCATAGATTTCAGGAGCCCATGCACCCGATCAAATGTAATCACAGGCAAAGGCATATGACACCTGAGAGGAGAAGGAGGAGGAAGAGGAATGCCAGAATCGTCCAGGGTTGAGTTAGAGGCCTTTTCAGTTGGAGTATTAGCAACAGAACCATCAGAGCGAATAAGAGGAGGAAAGGAAGATTTACAGAAGTTGTTAGAGATGTTTTTGGCAAGAGGCCAGAAAAATTCAGTAGGAGAACCAAGGAGGTCAGCGCACTTTCGTTTAATGAAAGTCCGCTTTGCTCGTCGAAGAGTATCCCTGCAATGATTTCTAGCTGAATAAAAATTAGCGAGAGTGATAGAAGAATGAGAATTTTTCCACACCCGATACGCACTGTCTCCAGCCTGAATGGCCAGAGAACAAGTACGATCGAACCATGGATTTTGAGGAGAAAAGATTTAGCGTCGAAGAAGGAATGAGCCTGCTCATCCCATCAATGTACAGCTCCCACTTTATCGGCAGAAGCCGAAGCGTCTTCAGAGTCAAAGCAGTCACTCCAATTGTAGTTAGCGTAGAAGCAACGCAATGCCCCCCAGTCAGCCCGATTAAAGTCGTGAAAGAAAAACACATAGGGCAGGATGGAGCTGTTGGAGAAAGTATTAAAATTAAGAGATATAAGGTTGTGATCAGATTTACCGATAGGAGCGAAGGTGGTGTATTTATAGAGAGAAGGACTAGTGGTGAAACATAGGTCAAGAGTGTTCAAGAATTGGTTGGGACGATCCGGAATGTGTGTTGGTTCTTTACCTGGGTTGTTTCAGATCTGCAAAGAGAATACTAAATGAGATTTTGGCTTCCTCCCAACCAGCATGAGAGGTCCAACCATTCAGTGTTGTGTACATTGAAACCCCTAAACAGAGGACCTCAGTATTTGGATGAGAAGATATAACAGTCTCGTGAGAAGTAGTAAGGTAATCAAAAAAGGCATGAAATTCTGTTCTGTTAGGAGAACAGTAGCAGAAGCACAAGATTATTGTTGTAGAAGGAAGAAAGATTTTAAGCCACAGTACATCGAAGTTAGTAGATTCAAGATTCTCGAGACGTGTTACAGGAGTGTTTATGTTTACATAGGCACATACTCCACCCTTCAGACGGAAATTATGAAATAAGTTATAGTTGGATATATTAATCGAGTTAGAGGATGAATTCTAGCTTACATCTGGTCCTAGACAATAACAAAGACGTTACTAGGGGGTTAGAGTTAGAGAGGTGGTATTCCACGGATGCAAAGTTAGAGTGCAAGCCACGGATGTTGGTAAAGTCAAATGAAAGCCCGCGCCTGTGCAAATCCGCCATCATACACGCACACACAGTCACAACAACAAAAAAGAACAACAGACAGAAACAAACAGACAAAACCCAAAGGAGAAACGAGGATAAAGTTATTCGTAAGTTAAAACCCAATAACCTGGAATTTAAACATACGCCAAAAACTATATTTACAGTAAATATTTAAAAATGAATAATCCAGAAAGTTCAAAAACATTCAGGCACTCACACACACTCAAGAAATTGCATACAAAAAAGGAAAAAAAATACTATTGATCAACTAAAAAGTGGAAACTAAAACTGTATAAATTATAATAATGGATATTCAAATAAGTAAACGCCAAAAATCTAAGTTAAAAAGAAGTCGAGGAAAAAATAAAAATAAAAAACATAACCTAGTACTACATAACTACGTATTGCTTTCAATATTCTAACATAACTAGCTATCTAACATAACTAAAAAAGCTTCAAAATCAAAAATTAAAAACGAATAACTTATCTTTATAAGGTTACATCAGATTCTTCACATATTAAAACCATAATAGTTAAAAACACTTAAAACAGGGCATCACTTAATATACAAAACACACTTAATTAGAAAAAATAACCAAAACAATATAAACTACACACAGCCCATTGGAGCTCCGATCAAACACCTCCTATCACTAACGCACACTATAAGCAACTATATATATGTATGTATAAATATATATAAATATATATATATAAAA
>JABUQX010115492.1:7500-20000 GCA_015478945.1 Trachelipus rathkii | reverse complement strand
ATAGCTTCTATAAGGATAATTAGCAGCTGACGCACCTAGTGAAGTTCCGTTAAGATAGACTTCAACCTGGGTGAAACATGTATACAGAAAATTTGATTCTGTATATACTATATGGTCATCACCCGAAGGAAGATCTGTACCATCAGGTTTTGTCAACTTCGTTTTTACATATAAAAACACATTAGAGGGATCTAGGTATTGATCAGAAGTGCCTGGAATATTGAACTCTAGAGGAACATCTGTATTGGTAATTGAATGCAAAGGATTAATACTGATAAAGTTGGAATCGCTAACGCTAATCTGTGTAGGGTTCATGGAGAAGAGATCCAATTCACTCTTACAACAATCAGGACTAGAAGGATGAAGGAAATGCATCTTGTATGTGCGAGCTCTGGTCGTATAATGAACATTTTCATGAAAAACATTACTTATATACAGTAATACACACCTCGTATAAAAGTTATCAGTTAGTAATTAAATAGCAAATACATCAATACATTTTTTCTTTAGAGGTTTTTTTCCGCTTAGTCTTTTTCTTTATGCCAATCTTCTTGGTCCCTCGACCTTGACCTGACATTTTACGTCTTATTTTACGCTTAACATCATCCAACATCTCATCTGAAACATCGGCAATACGTCTTTTTAATGCTGTACGAGGATTATTTCCTGCAGCAATATCTTGAATAGTATGCAAACCTGTTCTTATAGCTTTTTTACCTATATATTCCCCACCTCTCCTGAGTAGAGGCCTTGCACTTCTCCATAGCTTGGCAAAAAATCCACCAAGGCCATACCCCTCTGCATTTTTGATCCTCTGAATACCCTTTCTTCGTCCATTATTACAGGAGTGTCTTTCTTATACTATCTTTACACTGTGAGAGTATGTTAATGAATGAAAAAAATATATCTGACTACACCTCTTATATATAATCCATTATGCTGTAATTACTGCATCTGTTTCTTTCTAATATGAACTTTGCATAACAGTGCTCCGTCTGTAAAGGGGAAGGGATTTCCTTCTACATCTTTTATATGCACGCGTACAGAGTCAAAATTTGATCTATTCAGAGGTAGATAATGAACATTAAGGAATGTTATAACTTTACTCTCTTTGGGAAAATATACTACTCTTAATAAAGGAGCTTTAGTATTACCTACATATTGATGATCAATTATATTTGTATATACATAAGCCATACCTGGGTGGTTGAGCATCTCGGATGGGGTGCATGTATAATGCAGTACTCGATCTGCTTCATCTTTTTGTTCATGCCGAGTCATGGGGTTATTCTCCACAGATAGTATAACCCTCTTCAACATAGTAGGGATATCATGAAGTATATCCAGCTCAGCATCACGTTTACGAATATGTTTACGCTGCCATGGTGATCGTCTCAGAAAAAACATATCATCTCGCAGGTTTACACTTACTTTTGATCTTAAAGATATTATTACTTTATCTTCATAGGTACGCATTTCAGTTTTGTATACCAGATCCTTACACATAATACTCATATCAAAGAGATCGTTTAAATAACTAAAAATAGCAGGCACCGATTTAAAATATGCCCTCCGCAAAGTAAATTCTTCAAAGAAGTATTCTTTTGTACCAATCGTGGACCTACGCAGATCACGAGTATCTTTCACTTGTAATATAGTTTCAACACATTCTACACTTCTGTACACCAACATCCAGAATAGATTGTGAGGAAAATTTTCTATGTCTGTATTTAATATCATTTCACATAATCCTACTTCGTATACCTCTCTTTCAAGTTGTATAGGATTCATTAACACAGTTGTAAAATCCGCGAGTTTATTATCAGGATGTAACCAAAGAGGCTGTTTCGAAGACGGAAGATAAATAGAAGATCTACACCTTCGTGACATATAATTTATCAACCAGATTGCTGTAATTTTAATTTCACTTGCTTTTATATAAGTATTAAACTTAGCAGGGTATCCCACCCATTTCACCAAATACTGTTTACTACGGCCTCGACCTTTCGAACCTAATATTTTTTCTATTTTATATTCGTGAGTTTCAGGACTAAATCGTACTTTCTGTATTTCCTGTTTATAGAACCCTCCTTTTATCTTTTCACCATCTAAATCCTCCAGATAATATAACTTTAAACTATCACGACGGAATGGGCGGATATTGTGCACTTTAAAAACTTCTGTAGACCATCCGGCTTCATATCCTTTTCTAAACCTTTCTTCTGCTCGAGATACTCTTACATAGTCATTCACCTTTATTCCTGAATTATCTTTTATTTTGTTTTCTTTTTCATACAGATGTGTTCGATGGCTTCTAGTTTTTGACATTTCTAAAGGTGTGGACTTTATAGTTCTATGGTAAGATCTGTTATAAGAATAAGCTAGATCGTCCAGTATATCAATATATTTAAAAGTATTCATTTTAGTAAAATACCTATGCATGCGTTCTTTAATAGTACGCTGTTCGATGGCTTCTAGTTTTTGACATTTCTAAAGGTGTGGACTTTATAATTCTATAATGATAAAATGAGGAATGAATGTATTAGAGCAGGGGTGGCCAACCCGTGGCGCATGCGCCAAACGTGGCGCATTGGATGATTATAAGTGGCGCATTGCTACGAGCTACTTTTTGGGAGATTTTATATTTTAACTGGGCTACGTCAGCCTATTTCTTACGAATTTATTTAATGAAAACTAAAAATTCATTTTATTTCCAGAAATTTGTTAAATCTGGCAAGATATAAAGAAGTATGTAACAAATATCGCAATGTTATTGTTATTTATAGCAAGTCCATCAGGAAAACCGTTTTGCATTGTTTGTGAAAGTACTCTTTCACATAATAGAAGACATGATTTTAATAGATACTATAAAACACAGCATCAGACTAACATAGAAGAAAAAATGAAGCTTGTTCTTGCGTCTGAGTCACGAAAAGAATATGTGACTAAGAAAAAGGAAGAAATCAGAAGAAGACAAAATATATTTGCTAAAGTAGGTTGTGAAGACTTGGCGATGACAGAAGCGTCATATGAAATTGCTTTAGCATTGGCGAAAAAAAAGAAACCTTTTTCTGGCGGGGAAGAAATTGTTAAGCCTTGTCTCCAAATATTTGAACGCCATCTTGGTAATAAAGGTATTGAAAGGAAAGCAGACGAAAGTGCTATATCAAGGCAGACAGTTACGAGACGTATCGAGGAACTCTCTCAGGATGTATTTCAGCAACTGGAAGACCTTGTCCATTCTTGTACTTTCTTTTCTCTAGCTTTTGATGAATCAACGGACATATGTGATGTTGCCCAGTTAAGCATTTTTATAAGAGGAATCGATGATAATTTTAATGTCTTTGAAGAACTTGCCAGTCTGGAGTCATTGCATGGTAAAACAAGAGGATCAGACATATTTGGAAAAGGAAAATCATGCCTAGAAAATCTAAAATTAGATTATAGCAAACTCATTAGTGTGTGTACTGACGGAGCGCCGTCAATGATAGGTAAAGTCAATGGCAATTTTTAAATCATCCTGTACTAAAATATCACTGCATTATACACCAAGAGGCACTGTGTGGAAAAACTTTAAATATGCAGCATGTTATGCTACCGGTTGTTAAATGTGTGAATAAAATTAGAGCAAGAGCATTAAACAGACGAGAATTCAGAAAATACTGTGAATTTGAATACTGTGATTTGGAATATGGTGAACTTGTCCTTCATTGAGAGGTGCGCTGGCTTTCTAAAGGACAGGTTCTGAGTAGATTTTGGTAATTGAAAAATGCTGTTTCTAATTTTTAGACAGGAAAATGAGCTACCTGATGAAAGAACCCTATTATTTGACAACAACTGGCTATTTGATTTGGCATTTTTAGTTGATGTTACTAGCCATCTCAATGATCTAAATTTAAAACTACAAGGCAAGAATAAATTATTTTCAAGTTTAGTCAATAGCATCAGTTCATTTAAAATAAAATTAAAACTGTTCATCTCTCAGTTAGAAAATGAGGATTTGAGTCAATTTCCACACCTGAAAGAGCAGAGTGAATGTGCTCTGGATAATAGCAATTTGACCAAATATATTGAAAAAATCAAGATATTGCAAGGGTCATTTGAAAGTCGTTTTCATGATTTTGCTAAAGAAGAAAACTGCATGCTCGCATTTGTAAACCCATTTTCACTTAGTGAAAAAAACGTAATGCAGATGCCTAGTAACATACAAATGGAACTGATTGATTGAAAAACAAATTCATTATTAAAAATGAAATTTGATGAGCTTTTTCCAGATCAAAACAATTCTGACATAATTAATTTCTGGAGTTCATTACCCTGTGAACATTTCCCGGAGCTAAGAATATTTGCAAAAAGTTATATATGTCGTTTTGAAATGACATACAGATGTGAACAAGCATTTTCATCCATGAAATTGATTAAAAGCAAATCAAGGTCGCGAATAAGTGATTCAAATTTGAAGAATTCTCTGCTGCTCTCAGTAACAAATTTAACACCAAACATTGAAAAACTAGCTGAATTCAAACAGGCTCAAAAGTCCCATTAATAGCAAGTAATGTTAATGTGTTGTAATAGATATTGTTTTACATAAAATAATTAAAATATTAAATCATTTAAAAATGTTAATTATGTCTATTATGAGTTGTATGGCGCATCTGAACTCGTCTGTGAAAAAATTGGCGCATGGTATGCAAAAGGTTGGCCACCCCTGATCTAGATCGTCCAGTATATCAATATATTTAAAAGTATTCATTTTAGTAAAATACCTATGCATGCGTTCTTTAATAGTACGCTGTACTCTTTCAACTATAGCCGCTTTGTTTACGGAAAATGTATTGTAATAGCTTATATCATACTCCCAAGTCAGCTCCTGAAACTCTCGACCCTTGAATTCCATTCCTGAATCTGTCCAAAATGATTTAGGGGTCTTACGTTCATCCTCTATAATTTCAAGTACTGCAGTGGCAACTGTAGCTGATCTTTTATCTTTTAAGGGTTTCAACCACAAGTATCTAGAGTATACGTCAATAGTAAAAAGTATGTATTGAAATCCTTCATTATAAGAACTATATTTAATCATTTCCGATAAATCTAACTGCCATACACTGTCGAGCTGCGGAGATATGGTTTTCCGTGTAGGAAATTTTTTTCTTACAGGTTTATGTAGAGTAAATGCCTCTTCGCCCTCTAAATATTTTTTTAACTCTTTTTTCTCAATATTAGGAAACCTTAAAGCAAACCTAGTGAATCCCCCAAAACTATTTGGTTCCCTCAGATTGAAGTAATACTTATCAACTACCTCCTTCGCCTTGCTGGCTTCACACACATAAACTATATATATATATATATATATAGGAATATATATAGTTATAGTTATATATAGTATATATATATATATATATATATATATATATATGTATATAAGGTTATATGTTATATATACATATTTGGCACAAAAATGTGATATAAAGGTCGAAGGGTTAAAGAAAAAGGTTTAAAATAACATATCTATTTTATACACAGACATTATGACTAACAAATATATATATATATATATATATATATATATATATATATATTATTAAGTTATATATTATTAGTTATATATATATATAATTATATTATATACATATATATATATATATATATATATATATATATATATATATGTATATAGCAGTTAGTATATATATATATATATATATATATATATATATATTATATATATATATATATTATATATATATATATATATATTTATATATTTTATATATATACATATATATGTATATATATATAGTTGAAATATATATGTTATATATATATATATAAATATATATATATATATATATAGCAAGTATATATATATATATATATATATATATATATATATATATATATATATATATATATATATATATATATATGATAATACATAATTACGATTTAATCCAACTAGGTTTATTATAAGGTGTTTTTCTTATTCTTCCTCTGGTAACACGTTTAAATTTATCTGAAGCGTAAGAAGTACCTGAGGGACTTGAATCAGGTCTTGGCGTAATGGGGATATTATCTAAGTCTGCTAATCGTTTTGTATTTAAGATTAAACTTCTGGGAAAATTAATAGTCTGAAGTTCTTGTTTGATCTCATTCCATCCTTTTACAGGACCCTTCTTCCAGTTACGTGAGAGATCAGCAATCAAATCCACAATATTTGAACCTTTAACTATTTCATCATCAATTACGATCTGCCCTGCTTCATTCAAAGATAATTGTTCTTTTAAAATATTATATAAAGCTATTCCTGATTTACGCACTCTAATAGGTAAGCTCTCCTCTAGGATATTTTTAAATTTATCTTCATTTTTCACTTCAAGTTTTACTTCATTAGGTATATCTACATCATCTGGCAGCGGGTTACGTAGTGCTGCATGTAGATGCAAGTCTTTAAGATCTATCAATTTTTGTATGGCATCTTGGTATAAGATCCGTTTCTCATGGATGTTAATGTCTGAACTTAATATCCTGTACACTTCTTTCTCGTAATTGGATATCTGATCAACTTTAGGATCATATAAGCTATTAGGTAGAGGTTGCTGAAAAGATAATGATTCGTTCACAATATATGGATTCTGCTGGTGCAACTGTTGTGAATGTGAAAGAGGTAGTAATGTCGATGCATTGGGCTGTAATATCTGCATATATTGGGGTTGTGAATGCTGATGATGTGTTTGGGGATTTTGCACAGTGTGCGGCAATAACTGGCCATATAGAGGTTGTGAATGTTGAATCTGAGGAACTGAATTCTGTACAGATGCTGTATTATTATACTTCATTTTCTCATACTCATTATATGGAAGTACAGCAACCTTCTTCATCATGGGGACAACCACTTAGTTATCAGTGGAGCTATAACGGAGAAGAGTAATGGTAGGAATACCCCTCCTCCTCTCTGTAGTAACTTCTTTTTATTTTTCAGATTTTTAATGTTGAGGGAGAGTTTTTTAATGATGTTTCTATAACGACGTAGCTTTACCTTCTGAGGTCTGCTTAAAGGAACATTTCCTTTTATAAGATTTAAACAGACTTCACATACACACTGGATGAATTTCTCATCCTCACTAATTAGTTTACGTTTTTCAGATGGTTTCAGCTTTTTAAATTTTTATAAGAGGTAAATACAAATGCAACTAGAGCACTCATTATTCAGGTATGTATACAGTTTCTATCTCATATAGAGTAATTGTTGGTGTTTGAGTAAATACTCTGTAATGTGTTTTTGGGGTGAAGTTCACACATCAAATAACCGTGGAATCGAAGTAACCTCTTTATATACTTTTAAGAACTCTTTCCTTTGAAGGGGAAACATTTGAGTTGCCAATACATTAATTTGACTCATGTCTCTTCTCTGGCCAAACAACAGTAAATACTGTGTGTTTAAAGAAACACTTCGCATATGCTTGTTTTGATGAAAAATATTCTGTGTTATGAAAAACACAGAGATATTTAGATGGTGAGAATAAACTGTGAACGCTTCTGCTATTTCCAAATTCAACTTGTGCATTAAATCATCTAATACAATAATTTTGTGGCCATGTATATTGTCCAATGATCTAATATCGTATATGCCTTCATGAAATTGAATAACATCTTTATATTCTTTAAATTTTTCCTGATAAACATTATAACACCATATTATTTTTACAGGGGCTTGCTCAAAAATCTCCATTTCCTTTAAAATATTTAATAATAGAAAGGTTTTACCACAGCCTGTCGGCCCAGCTACAAGACATGTAGCCGGACTTCGGAACGTAAATTTCTCCACATCCATACTCGTCAAGTGAATAATGAATAATGAGATTAATTAAAGCTGTAAAGCAGTAAAACAAAACCTTACTAATCCCCTTGTTGCTAAGCAACAGCTCTATTGATTTACTGTTTTACTGCTTTAAGATCTGTAAAGTATATGTTTTTAATAAAATTTCGTACAATTTTATTAAAATAAAATGTTTATATAACAGACACTGCGTGTGTTTTTCTTACATTACAATTTTTAAATAAAAATAGAAATAAATATAATAATAATAAAATAATAAAATAATAATAATAAAAATAATAATAAATAAAAAGTATTAAAACAAAATAAAAAATATAAAAGAAAACATAATGTTAATAAATATATGAGTTAAAGCAGTAAAGCATATGAGTTAAAACAGTAAAGCAGTAAAGCATATGAGTTAAAGCAGTAAAACATATGAGTTAAAGCAGTAAAGCAGTAAAACAAAAGCATACTAATCCCTTTGTTGCGAGGTAACAACGTTATTGATTTACTGATTTACTGCTTTAAGGTATGTAATGTTAATAAATATATGAGTTAAAGCAGTAAAACATATGAGTTAAAGCAGTAAAACATGAGTTAAAGCAGTAAAGCAGTAAAATAAAAGCATACTTATCCCTTTGTTGCGAGGTAACAACGCTATTGATTTACTGATTTACTGCTTTAAGGTATGTAATGTTAATAAATATATGAGTTAAAGCAGTAAAACATATGAGTTAAAGCAGTAAAACATGAGTTAAAGCAGTAAAGCAGTAAAACAAAGCCTACTAATCCCTTTGTTGCTAGGTAACACCTCTATTGATTTACTGATTTACTGCTTTAAGGTCTGTAAAGTATATGTTTTTAATAAAATTTCGGGCAATAGTAGTAAAAATGAATGATTCATAGTATATTTGAAAAGAAATTCTTTGAATAGTTTACATTGATACCATATTTTTCGTTCGCTTGGTAATATTGCGTCTCCGGATGCACGTGGCGGCGGTTATGCGCAAATATTGCGCCTGCGGGCGCACGCGGCGGCGGTTACGCGGTAATATTGCGCCTGCGGGCGCACGCGGCGGTTTCGCGGCGGGGCTCACCTGCGGACGCGGACTCGGAAACGTTTGCGTTCACTGTCCCAAATGTGTAACTCTTTAGATATATATTCTGTCGTGCTATAAGTGTTAGAAAAAGACTAACTCATAGTAGGAAGCATCCTAGCAACTTGTAATATACACCAATCGATTCCTCATACCTTATAACCTAGGGGTAGACACCCATATTAGGGCTATTCTAGGCTCAGGGGAGGCTAGAAAGGCTTGAAAAAAGTGGCACTCAGTTGGCACTATGTGGCACTCAGTTGGCACTAGGTGGCACACTCACTTGGCACTCATTGGCACTCACTTGGCACTCATTGGCACTCACCTGGCACTCATCTAATACTCATAGAACACTAATAGAACACTCCTAGATACTCCTTACGGTGATTGGGAACCATCAAAATGTACTGAACCATCAAAATATACTGAACCATCAATAATGCTGAGTCATCAAAGATGGCATCATCAAAGTTGAGCCATCAAAGATGAACCATCAAGATAGGCACCATCAAAGCTGAACCAACAATATAGGTGACATCAAAGATGAGCCATCAAAGTTGAGGCATCAAAGCTGAGGCATCAACATATCGAGTGGGTGTGGTTGTTTGTGTGTGTGTATCAACGTATGCGCACATATATATATATATATATTAGTTATTAAGTTATTACATATATATACATATATATATATATATATATATATATATATATATATATTTTAAATACATATATTTAGATATATATATGTTAGATATATATATATATATATATATATATATATATATTTATATATATATTATATTCTAAAAATAAAAGATAAATATATATATATATATATATATATATATATTATATATATATATATATATATATATATATATATATATATATATATATATATATATATTTTTTTATATTGTTATATATATATTATATATTATATAATTATATATATATATTATAATATTATATATATATATATATTAGATATATATATGGATTATATATATATATATAAATATATATAGGTATATATATATATATATATATATATATATATATATGAGAAGTTACTTTATATATATATATATATAAACATTCTAAGACTAAAACATAAATAGTGAATTGTCTTGGAGACCACACATCACATCGGTTGCTAAAATGGCCTCAAAAAGCTGGGAATTCTGTTCAGATTGGGTGAATTTTTTTCTTCTGCTCAGATACTCCAGTTATATAAAGGTCTTATTCGCCTCTGTATGGAATACTGTTCCCACATTTGGGGTGGATCCGGTTCCACCCTCCTTTTGGATAGAGTTGAAGCCAAGGCTAAGAGGCTTATAAACTGTCCCATACTTTCTGACTCCCTTGACCCTTTCTGCGTCGTGACGTTGGTGCCCTATCTCTTTTCTATAGGTATTACAACGGCAGGTGCTCGAGAGAATTGACCTCTTGCATTCCTCCACCACTGCGTCGCCCCTCGTAACATAAAGGGTGCCTTTGTTCTCTCATGAATATTGTGCGAATATTGAGACTCAAGGATCACTCGTTGTGGTACCCCTCCTTCTTCCAGCCAATATCTGTCAGGAACTCTTGCCTTCTTTATTTTCCCCGCAATATTTAATCTTCCTCTATTTAAGTCCCGCATCTGCGCCCACCTGAGGGAATTGCGTTAGGCAAGGGACAGGGTGGGTTTACTTTCCATTTATTTTAATGTTTTTCTTTATGTAATTTTTTTTTTATTTATTTATTTTTTTTTTTTGGCCCCCTCCGTTTGAAAAGGGCATTGCCCGTGAGTGGTGGTATCATGTAATATATATATATATATATATATATATATATATATATATATATATATATATATATATATATATATATATATGTTATATATATATATATATATATATATATATATATATATATATATATATATATATAAAAAGAATATATATATAAATATATAGCAGTAAATATATATATATATATATATATATATATATATATATATATATATATATATATATATATATATATATATATATATATATATATATATATATATATATATACGTAGCCACGTGTGTGTGTGTGTGTGTGTGTGTGTGTGTGTGTGTGTGTGTAGGGGTAGGTGTGACCGCGGATGGAAATAAGTTAGGACAGATCCATACAGGTCAGGTACCTACACGACCTCATGTTAGGGACAGATACCTACCAAAGGCAAGGTGGCAGGTACTTGGATGAGCTCAAGATAATCCCTACTAATCCCTCCAATGACCTTTAAGAATGGTCAATTTCAGCCCTTGATACGGTATCAAGGCCGAAATATCAAGGCTAACCCAAAAATTATCACAAACAATCATCGTAAAGGGGGCTGTTCCTTCGGGGCAAGGCCAAAATAGGGGGACTCCACAAAACACGTTTGCCCACCACTGGCGCACCCATTCTGCGAAGGGGCGACAAAAAGGTCAAGGCCAAAAAGGTCAAGGCCAAAAAGGGTCAAGGCCAAAAAAGGTCAAGGTCAGGTAAAATTTGGGTATATATATATATACACAATCGGGGTCCAATATCCCCTTGCTACTACTTATATATATATATATATATATATATATATATATATATATATATATATTAAGTAAAAATATATATATAAAGAGATATTTGAAAGTGTTGGTTGTTATTATTTATATATATATATATATTACATATATATATACATATATATATATATAGTTACATAACAGCATATATATATATATATTAGTTATAGTTAGTATATATATATATATACATATATATATATATATATATATATATATATTTAAGTTATATATATATACAGTATATATGTATATATATATGAGTGGCATGATATATATATATATATATGTTCTTATATATATTATTATATATATATATATATTATTATATATATATTATATTATAAAATATATATTATATATATATATATATTACATATTTCCATTCTTTTGAAAATATATACATATTATTATTAAATATATCAAAAATATATATATATAATATATATATATATTTATTATATATATTATTATTATTACATATTATTATATATATATATATATTAGATATATTATATTATTATTATATATATATATATTATTATATATATTTATATATATATATATTAGTTATATATATTATTATATAATATATATATAAAGAAAATATAAAGATATATATATATATAATAATACATATACAGAATACATTACTATATATATATATTATAAGGTTAGAAAGAGTTAGGCATATTATTATTATTAAGGTTGGTTATATATGTTACATATATATATATTATTGTTATTGGTTATTATTATGTAATCTCTTTATTATAAACATATATATATTATATATATATATATATTAAGTTATACATATTAAATTATATATTATATATTATATTATATTATTTATATATATATATATATATATTATATATATATATATATAACTTCTTTATATATATATATATATATATATATATATATATATATATATATATATATATATATATATATATATATATATATATACATATATATAGTTAG